>MJUU01018837.1:222984-237519 GCA_002080025.1 Modiolus philippinarum
CTAAATGCTATGTGCTTCAAATTGTTCTATAGGGTAACGGGAATGATTGAATGTACGGGATTAAGGACGATAAGAGCGCCCTTTAACCATACAGAACATAAAAAGTAAAAGAAAATGAAACTGGTTTTAATACAGCGGAATAATTTAGCTATTGGTTTGCTGATGAAATTAAGACATTTGTTTGATAATAACAACCCTTCTCTCTAAACCTTCCTTTTAATCATTTCTAATGGAATTACACTTCCTTATTTATAATTGCAAGATAAGCTAACACATTATATGGAATGTAGGTAGTTGAGAGCAAGCAATGGAAAAAAAATGGTTTTATGTTTGATGGAGTCGTTCATTTTAAAAGTTAATTATCCAACGCAGTCTCGAATGCGTAATTTCAGTGCTACTTTTTAACGTTTCTGGTTTTATTAAGAATACTAAAGACATTAGGAGAAATCAATTCTATTAGATTAAAATCCATGTCGTGGACAGGGGGTATTCCTTTTTGGAAAACTGTGTACTTTCCGCTGTAATATTTATTCAGCCGTCTCTTGCGAAATTTTGTATACTGTATATCAATTTATTGATATATTATCCAAGAACACGCAAGACTTTGAAATAGCCAGACCGTACGCGTACGGTCGGACCTTACGCGTACGGTCCGACCGTATGGGTATTTCGAAAAAATACTCGTATGGTCTGGACCGTACGCATACGGTCCAAATACGCGTATGGTCTGGAACAGATATATGCAACATATTTAACATTCAGCTACAGGGCTCATTACAAATCATTGACAATAAATGATCTTAATACAGAAATGCTTTTGAAATTAGATCTAAACAGCTTTGAGATTCTGAGATATTTAAATGAGAACATTAGAGATAAATAATACGTTTTTTTTAAAATTTGTTGAGCATTTCCATGAAAAAGAAAATGTTAAGAATATTCAAGGATTGGCTGAAAAAGGGAACATTTGTGTAGTCCAGTTCTACACATATGGGGGCGAAAGATATATATATATATATATATATATATATATATATATATATATATATATATATATATATATATATATATATATATATATATATCTTTGTAACATTTATAATATCCACTGTGGTATGGGTTGTTGTGGTCTTCGGTTTTGTGCATTATTAAATTTACATCGGTGCTTTTTTTGTTGTATGAGGAATACAATACAGCCCAAAAGATACAAAGTGTCTTTCGTCATCTTCGTATATTTGGTATTTGAGTTGGTTTTAGGTATTTGAATTGGTTTTAGTAGCTATCAAGGATTCGTTCCAATAACGCATTCTCTTCGGCATTTTACATTTACAAATGTTTTTGTTCTCCACAGAATGAAAGTAACTTTGAGTATCCTGGTTTTAACATCCATATCATCTGCAACTTACCACCAAGTCAATATCGATAATAATGGTCGAATGGATTTAATGGACACATAACCTGATCTGTACCACTGGATAATTCATGTCAAATTCAGTCAAGCGATTTCAGACTTACAAGTAAGCTTAATATAGAGGTAGATTAGGTAAAATTACCGATGATTAAGTAAGCAAAATGCTCTGTGACTAAAGTTAAGGTAGCACGGTACAGTTTCTTTTTCCATAGGCGACAATAGTTCAAGATTTTCACCCATTCATAGCCTCCACCCGGGATATTGTAGTATGCTCCCTTGTAGAAGATTCATTTTTCTTCCGTAAATTGTGGTTTACAGTGGGAGATGACCCATGTGAGATCGATGCACGCGACCTCATCTCATACCGGTAAATGACCAACCAGACGTGTTGATTTTTGTGATACAACAATCGTAACCATGACTTAGCGTCATAAAACACCTGACGTCACAATGTTAAGAATACTTAAATGGCGACAACGTTCAAACAGTAAAGGTTACCAGACGTTTCTTTTTTTTCTTTTACGGAAGAAATAGGATCTTGCAAAAGATCAAAATTAAAGATTGGGATATCTTTCACTCGTGTAAGAAATTCTACGTCTTTTCCTCTCGTTTCGCTACGCTCCACTCGAGGAAAGACGAAATTTCTTACACTTGTCAAAGATATCTCGATCTTTTATCTGACGTTATGCAAGATCCTTTTAAACTTTAAAAAATACCAGTGAAATATACTGAGTCATGAGCAATTCCTTAAAGAACCTCTAATCAAAGTACGCACTGCTCGTCAGTTTACGGTCTAAGTTGCATTGAAGGGTAAATTACCAATAATTCTAATAAATAATCTCCATTAATAAAGGGCACATGAAAATTCCTTTAATATTTTATTAATTAAAGATAATATGTCTTTTTGGAAAAAATAAATCATGAATGTTATAATAAATCAATCAGAACCCAGCTTTCATTGTTATGTTGAAGTATTCTATGGGCGTAGAGGTGGAATGATATGCGTGTGGTATCGTAGAGGTTCGGGTTCAAATCCAGCTCCCATCATGTTGGACTATCTAACTTATGAAGATGCTAGTATTCATAACCATATATATTTCAACCTTTTTAATCTTATATATACAATGTATGTGTATGGGTGTTGTTCTCCTTTTAAGATATAAAACAAATGGCCGGATTAACGTATCTGTTCAATATTCCGATTTGTGGTCAATACATGTTATCTTACATTATTTATGCATGTCATTTTGAAACTGTTATGGAAAATACCATTTTGTACTGTAAAATCAAGACCAATTGAGAATTCGAGATTATCTGTTGACATTTTACAGCTTCAATAATTTCCTTTTCATTCTAAATTATTCATTTTTCAGGTGTGGTCTATTGCCAATTTGTTATCAACAAGTGCAGACAGAAAGGAGTTTGTTCTGGTACATAATCAATATTTCACACATCTACGCAAAGGATCTGAAGTGACGATCAGTTTAGTCTGGATGGAATCACACCAACTGCAACATATTACATTACCGAGGGAACTAACAATCATAGTAAGTAACTTCTGACATAAACAACGAAAGGATGTGGAGTAAATGCATATGAGAACAAGATTATACAGATAGTCGCTAGAACCATTGCAATGAAACAATGCTTTTGTTTTTGTTCTTCATCTGTAACTATACAATGACCATTCAACAATGATCTTTGCTTATACCTCATAGTAAACTCAAGACATCCCCAGCACCGGTTTGAATGGAATTCATGGATAATTGTCGAGCAACGCTACATCCATGCTAATCACTATCCATGAATGCAAAATTGTCAACAAACATGAAATTAACTGGCAAAGTGTTCTTACAATTGCTGTCATTCGTTGCTCAACAAAAAGACTAATAGAAGACAAGCATAACACTTAAACAACCTCAGCACACACATCGAGTCAAAAGTAAGAAAACTTGGTATGTAAAAAAAAACTGAAAATAGGGCATAAAGGAAAATAAAAGTATATCTAGCTTCTGATCACGAATTTTAAATTGGTTTGAGCAATGTTAACATTGATTTTAAAGTTTAAAACATTATAAAACTTCTAAAATTCATTTCTTTACTAAACCTTGCGGGAAGTTTTGAATTTGGTTTTTCTTTCGTAGTGCGACAGTGTTTTACCAGCAGTTACTAGCTCCTTGAGCTAGATGACAGTTTCGCGGCGAGCACTCCTTGACCACTCTTTCTAAAAAATGCTTTGTCTTATACTTTCCTTCTCAAGATTGTTGTCTTGGAGTTTGTGGTCTACCTGTATTGGGTTTTATTAGTATGTTTATTTTACTATATGGAAACGGGATAGAGAGACGGGAGGTTTGAGTACCCATTAACCGGTTAAACCCTACCGCTAGCTCTTGCTAATGCCGGTACCAAGTCCAGCTATCCCGAGTCCCTATCGTTGTTTACCTATGTCTTTTGTCTATTTATTGTGTTTTTCTTGTGCAGGTCGGTCCCTGCTAGATTATGGCATATAATTGCAATTTTCGGCCATTGTAAGTGTTTACTTTTATCTTCTCTATATTAATTCTTTCAAACAGTCACCTTGCTTTTACATTATATTGTCATGGAAGCAAAGGCTATCTAAAATAAATTAAACTTTATTTTAATATCAATATCAATATCAATATCATGTTCTTCTTTCATAATTGATGATGTTGTCATACGAAATCTATTTAGAAGTATTTCAATTGAAGTTTCATATGCAAGAAGGCTTGATATCATAATCAACGGAAATTATGTCCCTTGATAGCTGTCTGTACATTTTGTAACTGCGAGCATTTGTCAGGATAGTACCCATGTGTATTGTCTTCATGTTTATGGAATTCATTGTAAAGATACCCGTCTTGAAAAGTTGGACTTTTTTTCTAGTTTGATTTTTACTGCGAGTCTTTTTGTAGCCATTCACCACACATAGGGGATGGTTTGGATCCAAGAAATCGAGAAATATTTTGGTCATTGGCTTGTCTTTTTTAATAAAATTTTAGTTTCTTGATATTCGGGTTACTGGATGTGATTTGCTTCCATTGATTTATTCACTTTTTTTTACTTTTACTTTTTTTGGTTATTTAGGGCTTGCTATATCGTTTGAGGTTCCTCACTATGTTGAAGACCGTACGGTGACCCCTAGATGCTTTGTTTTGGTTGTTTTAACCTGGAGATGGGATGTTGTCTCCTTGACATTTACCTCATTTCCTGTCCTTTTCATGCTTAGATGAAAGTGATGGTGTGATTTTAAAGGTACACCAAGGTCACTATTTTGGCCCTAAAATTATAGTACATTTTTTAACATATGCAAGTAAAAATTGATGCTAAACCTTTTTAAATGATTAAATTTTGCAATTCATTTACGTTGCTTTTCAAATTTTATAATGATTCAGCAGTAACCTACATGTAAACTGGGGGATTATCAGCCATTTTCAGGAAAATTGTCAATTATTGGTATTGTATAGATACATTTAATCTGGCAAACATTGGCTGCATTCTTTGACAGAATGAAATGCTGCTTACAAGTTTTATTTTTACCAATTCGCGAAATTTCATTCTGGTCAAAGCATGCGGCCACATTTTTTCTTATAAAAAACTGTGTGAAAATATAGCAAATTTTATGCCATTTTCAATAAACAATCTATTGGGTCATATCTTTTTAGCCTACTTGCACAAAAATATGTTAAATGTAAACCAATGTTTAAACAGTTGTTTTTTACCCTCTTGAATATACTTGAATAATCACTTTTTCAACTAATTTGCAAAATTCCGAATTTTACATGGCCAAAATACGTCCTTAACGTACCTATTCATTTAGCGTTTAACTGTATATGTGCATAAAAATTAAACTATCTGCAGTAAGAACTACAATCGTACCAACCACACTGGCAGCATTAGTAAATGAACAATGTATTGATACGAGTACAACGTTATGCAGTAATGGTTATGTTTGTAGAGGTCCAAGAATGCGAGTTTACTGTCCAGTTACGTGTGGACTGCGTGGTAAGCAATGGATATGATCATTTCTATTTCGTGGATATTCATGACGAAGTATCGTAATGATATTCTCTGCTTGTAGCGTTTTTGTTCTTTTTTGTCTTTGTCATTTTATCCATATTTGTTTACATCTATATTGCTGTGTTTTTGTGTATTTGATTTAAGGGAGTAAGAATGTCAGAAATTTTGTAATTAGAATAAAAATTCTGACCTTTTGTCTTGAAGAGCACTACTAATAGAACAACTTGAGCAAAAAATTTTGAAAATCCATGTAGGAATTTTTGAGATATAAGATGTCAAAATGTTTGCGGGAAATAGATCTCTCTAGAAATTTCCTTCAATTTGCAATGTTTATATGCCTTTAATTATACGAAATTATAATTGGAAGTTGATTAAATTTTATACACAGATTTTTTTTATGTATTTTAAAGTGACTTATGACCAAGAAAATGTGATCCATGTGCAAAATATTTTAGCACTGTTTGAATGGATAAAACCGAGGATATAGAATGCTTCTGAAATCTGACCCTCGTACTCCCTTAAGCATTTTCTCTTTTTGTGCCTTTTTTGCCTCGGTATTTGTTTGTTTGTGAAAGTGTTGCAGATATAGCGACACCAAGATTCAATTGAATAAAGAATAACTGGACAAACTGAGATTTATCACGCCACTCTGTTCTTTGTTTTGCATTTGGTTTTTTGCGTCTGGAAATGAGAAACAGCATGTGGAGATTTTGCATATATGGATTTTTACTTTAGTTAATGGAAAATATTTAAACGTTAATGAATGATGGATTAACTTCAATTTAGTTTTCCAGCTGTATCAGGACGAGAACTAACAATTGAAAAATATGAAATAAAAAAGGCTACAGGTTTTGAATGTCACAGAAATTTTCAGACCTTACCAACTTATAGAAAAGGAATTGATGGGTAAATGTTGACATTTTGCCTCTGTGTAACAGTAAGTGAGTTTGCTCTTTTATCATGTTTATCTGGAAACATAAAAGTGGTATGAATACTGAACGGTACTAGGTTTTTTCTTCACACGGCTCATCCGCAATTGTTCAATACCTAATTATCACGCATATGCAGGGTATTGCGCCTTACCACTGTCTTTGAATTTATCATGTCAATATAGCCTCCTTCCACTGTTAGTTTTGTCTTCGTTCTTGGGTTCTGTTGAACTGATTTGTCTTAGTGATCGTCAGAATAATTAATAGATTCATAGAAGCTATTTCGGCTTTCTACCTTGGTACTTATTTAAGGTTATAGAAGTAACACGCACCATGGATTTTAATTGATTTTGACTTACAGTTAGGAAATGACAGTAACCAATCAGCCACCAAACAGGCCATACAACACAGTAATCTAGCTGCTGGCTTTTTGATGGTTGACTTGGAACCGATTATGCATACCCTTCCGGATCACCTTATGTTTTGTCTTTGAAAGTTTGTCTTGATTTAATGTTTATATGAATTACCATGTTTCGGGTTTTTTGATATTGGATTTCCCCTTTCTCACTTAATGATTCGGTATTCATTTGCTCATGTATTCAAATTTTAAAGGAAACATGTATGCTGGGTTTATATTGCCATTTTCCATGCTATATTTTTCTTGGGAGTAAAAGAGTATGAACTGATCTCATGCAAACCTTGGCAAACTGAAACCATTATTTACCCAACAGATCTATTAAAACACCTAAACATCCCTCCACATGCTGATCAGGGGACAAACAAAACTAATTTGTTCTGTTAGACATTTCTATCTCAATTGGCCAAATATATAGTCGGAGTTTCGTATAAAACATAGATTTCTAGTTTCTGCGATAATCAGAAGCGTTCGATAGCCCATGAAGAAGATATGTAAACCTAATATTTATACAACAAAAAATTTGAACAGACTAAACAATTAAAATGTTCATGGCTCATAAAGCGGTAGCTAGTCAACTATATAAGTATATAAAAGACCATTGATTCTTGAATAGACAATAATCCCTTATTTTCAACTAAACATTTCTTTTACTAAGTTTGGAAAGTTATTTGTTGCAAGGGTAATTGTAAAGGTTAAATAATAAGCTGTAATTGCCCTCCAATATTAATATATAAATTTCAATCTTGTTTCAGAAATTTGGAAGCGAACAAAATTTTGATAATGTTTTTTTGTACAATATAACTATTGTAGTAAAGACGACGACAACCAGTACTACTAAAGCAAGGACGACAACTAGACCTACCACACTATCTACATTAATCAACACCCAATGTACAGATGTAAGCTATATAACCTGTACTGATGTCCATGTATGTAAGGATTCAAGGCTAAGATTATTCTGTCCAGTCACCTGTGGACTATGTGGTAAGTAAAAAGACATTTGAAAACTTCATGAAAAAACATGCCACACCTGATGCTGTAATTTCGCCAATATGTTTCAAATTATTAATTTTGCCCCACTACATCAGCTACATCATTTTATTTAAAACTAAGGAGTGTCTCCCTCTTGCATAGCTCTGTCCTTAGCTGATTTTGGCTTTCATATTTAGATCTTATTGGTTATTTGTTCTCTATCAGTTTTCACTCGTATTCCGATTTATGGACTTCCAACTGTTATTATTTTATCTGCACTGAAGAGACATAAATTGTCGAAATGCGCATATGCAGAATCAAAATTCACAGTAACTTCGGTATTTTGTTATTTGATAAAAGTGATGAAAATGAAAGTTTAACTCTGAAATTGCTTAAACCAGATTTTACTTCGGTCAATATAATAAAACAGACAACACAAATGTTTTTTAATCACATGATAAAACAAATGCTATAAACTGTCCTCAATATAGCTACATTTATCCACAAGCGAAAGCATAAGCTGAAAAACAAACGACTTCGGGAAATTCCAAGAACATTATAATACAACACTACAACGTTTCCATTTAAAATCGTCACCAAAGCACTGACTTATAAGTTGACTGATACCCTAGGAGACTAACAATTCGCTAGCAGAGGAATCGGAAATGACAAAATACTGAAGTTATTGTAAATTTTGTTTTCTGCTTATGAAATGTTTTCTCTTAAATTAATATATTGCAGTATACTTATACATTACGTTTATATGATTTGAATGTTTCAAAGGACGAAGACCATCAACAACAACAATTGCTCCCACAATGGTATCAACGACAGAGACGGTTTCCCCTTCGGCTACAACAGTAACAGTAGGATGGTTACATATTGCTGGAAAATAAAAATAATATAGGGATGTTCTATCAGTTTTTAAATTCCATGAAATCTTCTGGGATTTCGTTTTTATTGTTGACAAAATGGTGTTTAACGTTGCAATTCAATTTTTTGCATAAACTTGGTCAGTGCACGACAAGAACAATAGCCAACTTATATCGTAGATATTAGGAACTATTACACTATTACGCGATGTTTCATCGCAGAAGATTTATATAATGATTACAAACATTTACATCAGTGACACAGTACTTTTAAACCTAACAAATTATCTGATGATATTTTGGTCTTTGTGGGAAATCCCTATTAATATTTTTTTCATTTGCTGAATTGAGGACCATTTGTTTTTATTTGAATGTTTCTCTTGTTGTATTTTTTATTGTCTGTCCATTTATATAATGTCTTTATTGAAACTGGTTTGGATTGTTCGTCTGGTCGTTTCTGTATTCGATTAAATCTTCCTAAGGAACCAAAGGAAACACGGATATATACTGTCTCAAATAAGAGATACCCACGGACCTTGTTATTTTGAATTTAATTTGCCTTTGTATCATTAAAGATATAAATGATGGACAAAGTTCCAAATGCAATATACTAAAGGTTCAGAACAGATTAATTTGACAGATTAGTTTTGGATTTTAAGAGGTAATTAAAATCTCAAAGATTCTCAAAAACCTTTCATCTATCACTGAAAGGATCCATGGTTTCTTAATGACATTACTACAGTAAAAGTGAAAATGAATTGTCAGTTCTACATATGAAGCATATTTGAGATCAAACAAGTTCACAACTTCAAAGAATGGAATAATAAACAAAAATGTAACCACAGTGCGAACTTCTAAAACAGGACCTGATGCCCCTAAAGAGGAATATTCAATGTAACAGATGAGTAAGCTGTCATACCTCCAAATTTCAGTATATTTATACAAAAACTACATCAATGCATTTAAAGAACGGAAAAAATAGGGTTCAATGGGAACACTTTGTTAATGATTTTTGATACCATAGACGAGAACCATATTTTGTAAAGAGTGAAGTCTTCAATTTGGCTATATATTGTCCTTGATTTGAAAGCCTGCGTGTCAAAGGTGAACGTTGGAAGGCATGGCAATCAGAACAATCTCGTAAACAGTCACAACTGTGACATTAGTAAGTTATGGTGTACTAGTGCTTGAGAGAATTTCTCATATGGATGCTCTATTATATTTCAAAATTTTAGCATTTATATTTTTTGTTATATCAAATCGTTATTCTGACCACTTGTTTATTTTGTGCATGTCTTATGATTATATTATGCCAATTTTCCTACTTTTGACTCGATGAGTACCCTGTGGTTGTTTAAGTGTTTTTATTGTCTTCGGTTAGTTTTTTTGTAAGATAACAGATTACAGCGATTGTGAGAAAACTTTTGCCAGTTATTTTTATGCTTGTTGAAAACTCTGCATTCTTTGATGTTTCGTAGCTCGACAATTAGCAATAAATTCCGCTCAAGCCGGTACTAGTGGCCATCTTGAGCTTTCTATGAGGTATGAGAAAAGCTCAATAGTAAAGGCCTAATATTGACTTCAAGATGAAGAACAGCAATAAAAGCGTTGTTCAATTGCTTTGTTTCGCCATGATATTGTAGAGATTTTTGTCTCGCGTGCATTCACTCTATATCCCTTCATTGATCGGCAATTGAGGAGAAAGGGGAACTTTCATAATTTAAATATCCAAGTCTTCAAGATGAAGAACGACAAAAGCGTAGTTAAATTTGCTTTACCAAATAATAATTTCTATGGATGTTGTCCCATATAATTTTATCCAATCCATATTACTTTATTTGTTCATTTATAAAAGTGTTTGTTTTACGTACAGCGTGGAATTCGTTAAAAGATTCCACATTCTTGAGGTGTATGCTCTATATTTCATCAGTTATGGTGTGCTTGATCATATGAGATTTTTTTTTATGATAATAAATTGTTCTGAAAATCTGTATAAAGCTCACATGTAGCAATTTATTTGCCAAGTTTTAGTACAATCAACTCGATGGGTTCTTGACGGACGTTTATGTGTAAGTTATCTTCTGGTTGATTGTCGGTAACAGTGTTTGTAAGAGCTTTATTTCCCACACTTTCATGTTCTGAGACGATCTCGCATGTATGGATGTAGCTAAATATGGATGTAGACTTCATAATATCTAGTTAATTCCATTGACGCCGGTGCTAGGTGCTGTCTTGAACGTAGTATAAGTTATGGATGTTTGCTCAATATCGAATGCCTCATTGTGACCTCAGGATGAAACAATAACAAATGTGTCTTTCAATAGGGTCTGTAAGTCTCGTTCAATTTTGGGACTTCCGGGCACATAATTTGTACCCGGAAGTTACATTTTTAACAACAACATATGACGTTTCAAACACAAAATTAGGACGTCATAATGCTGCAGCGTCATATTTTGGCGGGAAACATTTTCAAATTGCAATTTTATCGTGATTTCTCGGTGTCACATGACGAGACTTACAGACCCTATAAGCTTAACCTTACCATGTTCTTGTAGAGATTTGTCTCAGTATATTTATTCCATATCACTTTTTGGGTTACAAGTAAAAAATACCTAAGTTGCATAAAACAGTAAATAGGGTCTGTAAGTCTCGTCATGTGACTCACGAGAATCCACGATAAACCGGCAATTCGAAAACGTTTCCCGCCGAAACATGACGTCTGAGGATTATGACGTTCAAATTTTTGTTTGAAACGTTATATATCTTTGTTTAAAATGTAACTTCCGGGTACAGTTTTTGGTCCCGGAAGTTCCAAAATTGTACGAGACTTACAGGCCCTATTCCGTTATGCTGTACATGGGTCTCAAGGAGTAGTAACCTCTAAACAGCAGCATTAAAATCAAATAATATGGAAAGCCACAATCCAAAAGTAGTTAAAAAAAGATTATTGTTGTTATTAAATACAAGAGTGAAATGTAAATATGTAGATCTGATATCAACAAAATCACAGGATTATCAAGCATAAACACATCATCGATGCATCCAAATAAAGTTTAAATTAAAAACTAAATAAAGTTGATTTAACCTCGGCCAACGTCTGATTAAAACAGAACAGTAAAGTAAATGAGAAACGAAACGTCAATCCAAACGAATAATCCAAGGACAATGGCAACATCGGACACAACAAGGAAACGGAGATGAAGTAAAAGTAAATGAAGGACACAATTCATAACCTTAAAATTTGAACAAAAGTATTAGGACATTTAGTCAAAATGACTTAAAGTTGAAACAATGATATAATCATTTTTACTTTTTTGCAAATTTTGTTGCAAAATGGTCAATAAAACTAAATTATAGTTACAATGTAGAGTTTTTTTTTTATCAGTATAAAAACGCTATATTAATACATATTAAATTCAACAATTTCTACTCATTTTGAATGAAAAAAAAAACCAAAAACAAAAAAACAATCAAAGCCTACATTGCGTTTTCAAAATTACTTTAATGACCCATTGAGGTAGTTAAAAAGAAGGGTAGTAAAGTAAGTGAGAACCCAACCGTCAGTTTAAAAATACAAAAAATACCGAAGTTGCAGAAAAAAACCAGTAAATTTCGTTATGCTGTACACGTGTTTCAAGGAGTAACCTCTCATCAGCAGCATTAAAATAAAAAAAAAATGGAAAGCCATAATGCTAAAGTAGTCAAAAAGAAGTACTCATTACCAAATAACATCGAATTAGGAGGCCAAATCCAGTACCAAGGACATCTACCGAGTGCAATACGAGGAATGAAGCCTTAGTATTTTAAGGGGTTTGAATTTTGATAAAAACAGTTAATTTCTATAAAACGCAAAGTAAATTTTTCATGTCAGACAAGTCTGACTACTGGGCTGGTGAATACCCTCGGGGACCTCTGGTCCACAAGCAGTGGTATCGACCCAACGGTTGCAAAATACAAAAAATACCGAAGTTGCAGAAAAAAACAGTAAATTTCGTTATGCTGTACACGTGTTTCAAGGAGTAACCTCTCATCAGAAGCATTAAAATCAAATAAAATGCGAGTAATTAAAGCGAGTAATCCAAGAACAACGACAATATCGGAAAACAAAGAAACAAAGACATAACATGAGTACGGTACAGAAAAAAATACCCACACACAAATACAAAGATAAACAACACGGACCCTACGGAAAAACATGGGCGAGATAAGGTGCACCGGTAAAGTAAGCATCTTCTGCTTCTTATAAAACACACTCCGTGTTGAACATGTCAAATCCGGTAGTAACGTCAAAGTCGGTAAATGAAACAATAATTAAGCCTTTAAAGGGAAAGATTTGTAGTTATCTGGGAAACAGATATCTCATTAATCGTCTTGAATATCAATAAAAATGTAACTACCAAAAAGAAAAAAAATGTAAAGTAATTGTCACCATCTCTCCAACGGACAGTCAATGACCCCTTTTTCATTAACTATTACATGAATAAAACCTAGTTAAACATAGCACAAACAAAAGTTGTTGAAATGGTCTTCTGCACAACTACAAATTTGCAATGTTTCAATTGTTCAATGGAAAATAAAAACAACAAATCTACAATTAAACAAAAGATCTAATGGAGCCAAAACGTTTGATCATGTAAGAGTTTAAGTTTGATTTTTAAAGATATTACGACAGTGCTCATCCAAAAATCATAATACCATGATGCTAAAAAAGTATCGTGGTGAAAAAGTATTTTTATTCTAATATGATTGTGTTTACTTAGGTATCCAGGTGAATTTAAAACAAGGCTTATGTCCTTTGCGATAGTTTTTTTCATAAATACATTAAAATAAAATGGAAACCATTATTTCATTAACCAAAAAGATGTTTATAAATTTGAAATAAACTGAAGTACGTAATTCATAATTGAAAACATCTAGTTCTGTGAATGATTTGTGCCTTTTATTTTGTATGATGCTTGCGCTTGTACATATAACTCATGTTCCACTATGCATTTGTATAGAGACTTTGTCTCATGTACATTTACTCCGTGTCCTTTCTTTGTTTATATGTGATCTGTAGCTTTTGTGTTCAATCTCTGCATATGTAGTGTTATATTTTTAGTTTGTGGCCTTATGATGTATATATGTATAATTAAAAATGAAAAAAAATGGAGTAAATGTACACTAGACAAAGTCTCTACGAATTAACAATGAAAGGATACGGAGTAAATGCACATTAGACAAAGTATATACAAACACATGATTTAATCAAGCAATGAAACAACGCTTTTATCTTGAAGTAACCATGAGGTCTTCAAAGATGGGCCATGCTCATAGCTCATACAAAATTTAAGACGGGCCGTAGCACCGGTTTAAGCGGAATTCAATGCTAAATGTCAAGCAATGCCTCATCCATATCTCCCCTTTTGCACATCAATGCGGGGTTGTCAACAAACATGACATAAAATGGCAAAATGTGGTTACAACTGCTGTCATCCGTTGCAAGACAAAAAGACTCATAGGAGACAATCAAAACATATACACTTGGTCATTAATATGGAATATTCATATTTTCGGAGCTAAGATTTGGAGTTTGGAAGCATAATGCACAAAAGTGTGTGGATGAAAGTATAAAAACTTGCTTGAAACATTGTTTTTTAACTGTGAAGTACGAAAGTCTCTAACTCTACCAATCTGTCAGACCACTCCTTCAATCCGTTCTGAAACCCCTTTTTTGGTGAAAATGGGACATTTTTTAAAGTAAATATTGGGTGCACAAATATTTCCCAAAAATGCAATTTTCGATGCCCATCGTGTACAAGAATAATTTAAATGATAATTTCAGCGCTTCTTAAAGGATAATTTGAATTTTTGAAAACAAACAGTCCTTAAATATCTCAGGCATTCTTAACAAAA
>MJUU01018838.1:0-39956 GCA_002080025.1 Modiolus philippinarum
TTGACGACGTTCAAGTTTCGGAGCGAAATATAATGTAACGTCATTTCGCGCTAAAACCGGCAATACTCATTTGTAGTGATAAAAATGCCAGTTTTCTCTCTGTGACTTTAAAATAAGCACATGGACCCCCATTTTTCAAAGCGAATTTCAAAAGAGTGATGTTTCACGGAGATCTCTGCGAATTTTGAAGAAAAAATCAGTTCACAATTTTTTCTATGTGAAATTTTACCTACGAGAAATGGACGTTTATTCTATAAGTATTTACATAAATATCAATTTCGAACCACAAATAATGAAATTTTGTTTTAAAATGTTTACTTACCTTCTTCAGAAATATCTCACAAAACTGTAGCAAAAAACCGGAAGCAATTAGCTTAATTAGTTTTAAAGTTATGACATTTTAAATATTGCTGTAAAAATCCAATTTTTACGAAAAATTTTGGAAAATGGGCAATTTTGAATCGTAATTACCTCGAAAACGAAATCATGAAGGTATACTTTTCTTTGCAGATTTGGAAAGAGCATGTTAAAATTGACTTTCATTCAAAATTTCACGAAAAAATCAGTTCAGGATCTTTACTGTATCGTATCCCCTTAAGGTTTGATTTTATTTAAAATGTTGGTCTTGAAAAATTACCTCCTCCAAAATCACATGAAACTTTAAAATTTACCCCCCCCCTTAAAAAAGAAAGAGGAACTCTTAGCAAAGGCCTGTTATTAATGTCCTGTATTGAGTTAAAGATTTAAATTAGATAACAATGTGATTTTTAAACATATAGGTACTACATAGTTTGTATAGGTATTGATTTCAAAATCCAGTAGATATTTGTGAAATTCAAGTACTTAAGGCGAAGTTTGCATAAATATTATGTACTTAGGGCGAAGTCAGATAACATATATGCAATGGAGGAAATACTATATAATTTCTTAGCAACATGAATCTTAACGTTGTTGTTGATTTTTGATGACAGACGAAAATGCTTTAAGTTCTCAGCTATTTTTGTTGCAAATTCGAAATATTGGCAATCATGAACCACGAATTTGTGTTTTCTTAATTCCTTGAGAAGAACTCTTGGCAAAGGCTTGTTATTAATGTCCTGTATTGAGTTAAAGATTTTAATTAGATAACAATGTGATTTTTAAGCATATAGGTACTACATAGTTTGCATATGTATTGATTTCAGAATCCAGTAGATATTTGTGAAATTTAATATACTTAAGGCGAAGTTTGTATAAATATTATGTACTTAGGGCGAAGTCAGATTATATATATGCAGTGCAACAGCTATATATATTTTTGTAAGTTAATGAAATCTTCATTTTGTTGTTTATTTCCGTAAACAGAAGTAACGGCTTTTAGTTCAACGTAATGCGATATCTTGGGAATCATGACCAATAAATTTTCATCCCTTTAACAATATGATGAAACAAAACGACAAATAAAATCATTCAATTTAGAAAAGAATAACGCAGGGATCCTTAACTTTTTTCCAGGTAAATATATTATTTCTTGGCAAATTGAATCCTTAATTTGTTGTTGATTTTTAAGTTAATTAACAACATTAAGCCTATCCTTATTTGCGAAATAAAAGAATAGCTCCTGGCAACATTTCTATGAGTAGACGTGTAAGCCGTGGCTGCTGAATAATTAATATATTTGTTTCAGGAATGGACAGTACAATTCAGTTTACTGTTTAAATATTGCACTTTCAATGACTTTACTATAACAAAATGAACAATTTTAAAAATACATCAAGTTCGTTTTCTATCTCGTCCGAAATACAATTAAGCCCACTTGCATTTTCTGTGAACAAATATTCTTCAAGGTCATTCAAATACAATGAAAATAAGAAGGGGGAAAGATTCTCCCCTTGCCTTACTCCTACGTTACAAGAAAAATAATCAGATACATTTCCATTATACAAAACTCTCGATTTAATACCCATATACATATTAAAAATAACCTTGTACATCTTTCCATTAATTTCATGCACTATCAATTTATACCATAAGCCTTTACGCCAGACCGTGTCAAAAGCTTTAACAAAATCTACGAATGCACAATATAATATATTTTTCTTGTTCTTTAGTATATCTATTAACATGTGCATTACAAGCAAATTATTTGTGGTAGAATACCCATTTCTAAAACCAGATTGATTTTCACATATTAAATTAAAATCCTCAGAGAACTTATTTAATCTAGAGTTCAAAATAGACGTGAATACCTTTCCAAAACAACCAATAATAGTAATTGGACGAAAATTGCGAGGATCTTGTTTGTCACCCTTATTTTTGTAAATTGGGATTATATTACCCATCAACCAAGATTCGGGTGTAATACCGCTGTCAAAAATAACATTAAAAAAAGTTTTACAACAATATCAGATATCACATTAAAAGAGTTTGTTAGCTGTTCTATCTCCAGAAGCTTTATTATTTTTTAAACTTTTCACAGCTTTCTTAACTTCTTCCAGAGTAATAGCTGAATTAATTACATCATTTAATCTATGTACTTCATTTTCATTTTCTACATCACTCTCAAGATCTTCTGTGGATCTTCACTGGATTACCAGTGTTCAAATTTTTAAAATAATCAAATAGTACATTGATTGGTATAATAGGAGAATTTTTACGTTTACCATTGTTTAAAATTTTCCAATATTCCTTTGGATCAGTAGACCTCAAATTACGAATTTTGTTTTTAATTTTCTTCCTATGCTTTCTCATATCTTGTCCATATGCATCACTCTTTTATATTTCTTTTCAAACACTTTAGTTTCATTTTCTAGTGTCGGCGTTCGATTTCGCTTAAACTTTCGCTTAGACGATTTAAATTTTTTTCTAGCCTCTTTGCACTCGGCATCGAACCATGGCTTTGATTTTTTTATCAGACACATGATTATATCTATTATTGTTCGGACAGTAAGTTCTAAATGTGCTAATCGCAGCACTTGTAAGTAAATCACAAATATTCTGAACAGTTACATCTATGTCATCTCGAGTTGGATTGTTCATATTTGCAAGTTCAGAAACTATATCATTTACCTTCGAGGCATCAAGGTTACTAACAAAATCTTCTTTTTTGTCAGCATCCCACTTTTTAATTTTTTCTGATTGAATATTATCAGCTACTTGTGTTTGATTTCTATCTACACTAGTGGCTTTTAAATTCAATGATAACGGCACATGTATATCCGAATATAATTTACTGTGTTCTGAAACTGAGAAATTCTCAACCAGTTTAAGAAAGCACGGGGAAACCATGTTGTATCATCATCTCCCATTCTACCATTCAGTATAACCATATTATTGTATTTACATAATTCCAATAGGTAGTTACCAAAATTATTTTTTCTTTTATCCATACTTTTTCTATTTATTCGTATGTCTAATTCATTTAACATAACATAACTTAAATTATCAATATCAAGCATTCCTGAAAATTCTTCATATATCACTTCTATACAGTCAGGATCCTCGCTGGTCCTCGCATTAGAGTCACACAACAAACAAATATAATCATATTGAGAACTAAAATTCAGATACTCATTTTCAATCTCATTAAATGGATCACCAATGCAATGTGATGAATTTTCAGGAAGAATATAAACAATACCACAGATAACATATCAAAATTTCATTAAACTGAAACACTGGAACATTTTATTTCACTAAAGGCCTCACATGAGGCATGATAGTGCAGCAACATAACAAATAAAGCATAATGCATGAACAAACATATTTTCATTTGTATGAATAAATAGGAAGGTAAATATTATTGTTTGAAGGTTGACATTACAATTTTACAGTATTTGGCTAAGCCAACAAGAACAAATTTGTCTTTGCTATTCATAAGTTCAGAGAATGAGATAGCATTCTTAGTTTTACAAATATCTGCTGGTAAAAATTTCAACCGTTCACCATTAAAGAAAGTACAATCAAATACTTAGTATGTAATGAAATTCATCACCCAAAGCATTATTGTAACACAAATCACACAATCTCTCAGATCTATCTATGCTATAAAATCTACCACATTCAATAGGTAACCTATGACAATTGCATCTAAATTTACACAAGTTAATTCTTAAATCAAAAGGCAGAGTAATTAAATAATTTTCAAAACCGAACTCAGATTCATACATTCTATAATTCAAACATTTCGGTGAATTAAATATCTGATTTTTGCAATCATTAACAAACATATTGTGGTAAAACTGTTTCACAATTTTAGGCAAATGACAATTCATATCTATATATTGATTATTCCAAGCATCAATAAAACCACATGCATTCAAAATATTTTTAACACATTTCAACCATTTAGAGTGATATACATCACCAGAATCAAGTTTATACAGCATATTATACAAGGTATATGATATTTTTTCTTTTTTGCCTGTAACAATACGTTTCCAAAAACCAGTTATTCTTGCTTTAACATTAACAGACATAGGTACTCTACCAAGTTCACCATATACAATACAATTTGGTGTACTTTTCTTTACTTTCAATATATATTTACAAAATTCTAATTGCAATGTTTCAATAATATCATTTTTCTCATATCCCCAAACTTCAGCACCATACAATAATATGGGAGAAACCATAGCATCAAATAGCTGTAATAACACATCAATAGGTAAATACAATTTTCTTGCCTTGCGTCATACATAAAACATTGCTCTCCTAGCCTGTTGGACTAGTCTAGCTTTATTTACATGAAAAGTACCTTTTCTTGAAAATATAATACCCAGATATTGAAATTCATCAACAACAGCTAAACGGTCATTATTATAAATAAAATCAACATTTTCTGTCTGTCTGCTTTTAGAGAATATAACAGCATTGGTTTTTGCAGTGTTAACTTTGAGATTCCAGGTTACACAATATAAATACATTGCATTTAAAGCAGATTGTAATTCTGCTGCGGACTCAGAAAAATGACTGTGTCATCCGCATATAACAACAGATATAGTTTAAAATACACTTCAATATCATCATTGTCAAGCAATTGATGTGATATATTGCAAACATCATTTAAACCACTATATGCATGTGGCATAAATTCAGGCAAGTCATTAAGAAATATAGAAAATAATAATGGTGACAAATTTTCAACTTGTCTCACACCAATATTAGATGCAAAAAAATCTGAACATTTAGATCCATCTCTAATACAGTATATTGCATTTTTATACAAACTTTGTAGTACAATAAGTAATTTACCATCAATACCATTGCGCAACAATTTTTGCCATAACAGTACTCTATCTACAGAGTCAAAAGCCTTGCGATAATCAACAAAGGCACAGTACAATTTTTTCCTAATTCTAAATAAATACAAATCAATGAGACATTTCAAATTGAATATATGATCTACAGTACTATAACCCTTAAACTACATATATAAAAGAAACAAATGGGATGTATTTGCGGAAGTAAACACGGTGTCTTGGGAACATTTCAGTTATCGATACGAATGCTGATGCTGTAAAACGGTATAAAGACGCAGATCAGAAATAAAAATACACAAAATGGATAAAACTAATCATTGCAGATTTATTTGTATTTCTCTTAACTTATTTTTGAATGTAACTGTTTATTAATTTGCTTTGACACAATAAGCCGGTCAACTTTTTGACTTTGAAGTTATCGTCCAATATAACTAAAACGTAACCTGCATTCCGGGCCCTTTTGCTGCTTTACACTGAATACCCATTAATTTAAAGTGCAGAGAAGATCAAGTGGGCGTTGCCATCGCATCATCTGCAAAGCTAAATATGAGGCGCCGTTTTGCCATTTATTCCTCATTTTCTGATATCAAAATATCGATTTTCTGATATCAAAAATTATTTTTTGATATCAAAAATTATTTTCTGATATCAAAAAATATTTTCTGATATCAAAAAATCCGATTTTTTGATATCAAAAAATTGATTTTCTGATATCAAATAATCCATTTTCTGATATCAAAAAGTCTGTTTTCTGGTATCAAAAAATTGAATTTCTGATATCAGAAATTAAATTCTATTTTTTTTTATATCAGAAATTCGATTTTTTGATATCAAAAAATATTTTCTGATATCAAAAATTCATTTTTTGATATAAAAAAATCGAATTTTTGATATCAAAAAATCAAAACTATTTAATGATATCAGAAATTCATTTTTTGATATCAGAAAATCGATTTTTTGATATCAGAAAATGCTTTTTTTGATATCAGAAATTCAGATTTCTTACTGTCAAAAAATATTTTTTGATATCAAAAATTTGATTTTCTGATATAAAAAAATATGATTTTTTGAAATCAGAAAATAATTTTTGATATCAGAAATTCGATTTTTTTATATCAAAAAATATTTTCTGATATCAAAAAATCGAATTTGTGAAATCAAGACATCGAATTTGTGATATCAAAAAATCGAATTTGTGATATCAAGAAATCGAATTTGTGATATCAAAAAATCGAATTTGTGATATCAAAAATCGAATTTCTGATATCAGAAAATGAATTTCTGATATCAGAAAATAGTTTTGATTTTTTGATATCAAGAATTCGATTTTTTGATATCAAAAAATTATTTTTTGATATCAGATATTTTTTTTTTATATCAAAAAATCAAATTTCTGATATCAAAAAATAGAAAGGATTTTCTGATATCAGAAATTTGATTTTTTGATATCAGAAAATCAATTTTTTGATATCAAAAATTTCGATATCAAAAAATAGAAAGGATTTTTTTTTTATTTTTGATATCAGAAAATATTTTTTTGATATAAAAAAATCGAATTTCAGATATCAAAAAAATAAAAGTGATTTTCTGAAATTCAATTTTTTGATATCAGAAATTACATTTTTAATATCAGAAAAAAGATTTTTTGATATCAGAAAATCAATTTCTTGATATAAGGAAATACATTTTTTGATATCAAAAATTATTTTCTGATATCAAAAATTATTTTTGATATCAAAAAATCGAAATTTCTGATATCAAAAAATTGATTTTCTGATATCAAAAAATCTTTTTTCTGATATCAAAAATGTAATTTCTGATATCAAAAAATTGAATTTCTGATTTCAGAAAATCACTTTTATTTTTTTGATATCTGAAATTCGATTTTTTGATATCAAAAAATCTTTTATGATATCAGAAAATCGAATTTGTGATATCAAAAAATCAAAATTATTTTCTGATATCAGAAATTCGTTTTTTGATATCAGAAAATGCATTTTTTTATATCAGAAATTCGATTTTTTTATATCAAAAAATATTTTCTGATATCAAAAAATATTTCTGATATCAAAAAATATTTTCTGATATCAAAAAATTTGAATTTCTGATATCAAAAAATGGAATTTCTGATATCAAAAATAAATTTCTGATATCAGAAAATAGTTTTGATTTTTTGATATCAAAAATTCAATTTTTTGATATCAGAAAATATTTTTTGATATCAAAAAATCGAATTTTTGCTATCAAAAAATAGAAGTGATTTTCTGATATCAGAAAGTCGATTTTTTTATATCAGAAAATCAGTTTTTGATATCAGAAAATCGATTTTTTTACATCAAAACTAGGATTTTTTTATATCAGAAAATATTTTTTTATATCAAAAAATAAGGAATAAATAGTAAAACGGCACCTCATACCTAACCGTCCCCTTGAAGCTAACTTGGATTTTTTATGTCGCATCCCGAGACGTTAGCCTCGAGGAGACGGCATAATTATTTGGACTAGGCCCCGTCGAGTCCTATATGGCCCCTTTTATTCATTTTCATGTTCAAAATTACTTATGTCAAAAATTATTGGTCTGCCTAACACCTTCATCCAATGGTAGTATGTTTTTATTATACTGAATAGGTTTTTTTCATAAAACGCTATTACTTTTATTTACTAAAATAGCTGAACCCAAACTAAAAGTTCAATAACATTTTCTGTCGGTCTTTACAACTTTTATCCATTATATTGGGAGTTTTATTGGCATTTTAAAATTGGCATTTTTGGTTTGTTTGTTTGTTTGTTCGCATAATTATCCCGCGGTAACGCATGTGATAAAATACTTGTGGAAAAAACTCAAAACCATGTTTCGATGACAAGAAATCATCAGACATAATTAGTCAATAATAGGAAAGTATATCCACTTACAACAGTCATTGGACGTTTCTTGGACGTTTTATACAATCCTTAAAAATTTCAGTTCGCACCGTTTACAAATTAAAATATTCAAGTAAAATGTTATGACAACAACTTTATTTAATAAATGAAATAGTAAAACTCGCAGCGAACTCAAGGTGGTTGTTAAATTGGTTTGAGTTGAGTGAGTTAATGATACATTTCAATCGACGCTTCGATTTTAGATCATCAGATCATGTCACCGGTGTTATTTATTTATATAGTTTTCAAGGGTGATGGGTATGATTGGCAAACACGAAAATATCTGACAGTGTTTTTCTACCATCACTGTCATCCACGGCCCGACAAACTTAAATAGGGGGATTTTTCAAATAAATTCGGAAAAATATGGACAGTATAAAAACATAATTTTCTACCATGTAAAGCCATAATTATATAAAAAAAATCTCAAGAACAAGTACATCGTACCTTTGAAAATACAGAGCGTACACCTCAGAAACTGCGAATGTTGTATACACTCCATACTGCACACTGAAGAGACAAACTCCTCTACATTAGCTAAATACATCTGTACGGAGTAAAACTACACGATCGCGAGATGCAATCTCATTAAATACTTTTTAAAACCGCTTGATTTTCGATCTTTGTCTAAAAGTCCATGAGCGATGAAGCTTTCAAGAATGAGTAATTAGTACTCATTCACAGCTTCGAAGGTGATGATTTGTGGTGAATTTTGAGTGTTTCCATTGCTTGGTTGAGACGGTTAAAAGTCGGTATGGCTGCTATCTTTTGTCCAATGTCACAAAATATAGAAAATTTAGTTTTTATACGTTCAAATGGAATTTTCTTTATTGAAAATGGGTACTAAAGGACAATCACGAGATTTGGCGATTTTATAATACTTATGTAAATGTACAGACTGATTCCGTTGAAAAGATCACATCTCAGGGAAAAATTGTACAGTGGTAAAATGCAAATACAAATAACACAAAACTTTTTTATTCGGGAAACAGAGGATTGGGGTTGAAATTTAACCTTCTATTACGACCACAACAGAGAGTAATCAGAGGAGGGGCTTAGGACTCAAATAATCATGATTTTCTTTTAGAAAATGCATATATTATATTAAATTTCCTTTCAAATTCAATTTACCCCCTTTTTATCTCCCCTCGCCCATATATTGCCATCATTTTGAGTCCGTCGTCGCCCGTGAACCTTTCACATATCTCCTCTGATACCACTGGACCAATTTTAACCAAACTTAAGAGGAATGATGTATTTGAGGAAATTAACTAAGATTGCCTAAATGTTCCCAATCTGTCAAAAACATGGCCTAACATAGTTTAACATTGTTCCCTTTTGGAAAAAGACATTTTGACTATCTTCTTTGAAACTACTATTCAAAGCGATCAGAACTAATTGGATCCTTAGCAGGTGAACACTGCCTTAGATCTGCGCCTGTAGGGGAAATTACATCCTCCCAAGTCAGGGTTTTGAGTCCACGTCCTGACTTGGGAGGATGTTTGAGGGAGCGGACGTGGACTCAAAACCCTGACTTAGTAGGATGGGGAAATTATTATATTTTGTTTATATTCATGACGTCAGCCCTTTTAGGGTATAATCGTGCTTTAGCGAATAAAAATATACTAAATGTCGATTGATCCTGACTGTCTTTATTCCTGGCTCCTAGATCTTCAACATGTTTTAAAAATCGCAGGCGTATTTGAACAATACAGACTGTAAATTGTCACAATGACCAAACAAAACCAAGTATGACTGCCTCTTTATTATTTGGCTTTTTCGACATGAATATCCTCGAAATGGCTGAATTTATAGCAAAAATAATGAGTGTCGGGCCGAAGGCTCTTGCAATGAAGTTAGACGGTTGTTTTAAAATTCTACGGTATTCGATAAATTGAAACTGCATTTATTTCTTTGTTTTTTAACCTTTTTTCATGAAGTTTAGACGCTACCATAAATAAAATATCAAAATTTCATAATGATATCTTTAAGAACAAAGAAGTTATATATAACAGAAATTCCGTATTTGAAAAATTCAAATTACATTTATTTTATTGCTTTGTTTTTCAAGCTTTTTTCTTGAAATTTGGAATACATATTACTCCTATCAACACTTCAAGGTTTTTAGTCAGATTTCATGTCCAATCCGGAATTGGTGTTAAAAACTGACGTCATGCTAACGGGGAGCAAAGGAAGGGAAATTTTCTAACGTATTGTTGTAATAATCTTGCACTGTTTGTGACAAACAGCGCAGGTTGGTACAATTTTTCAGCACTTGGCAATTTTTCTAGGTACTTACAACCACCCTCTGCAACAAAATGATTAAACCCCCTTCAATCCCTATGTGACCACCGAAAACCAGTTTCCAGCTTTTAACCGGAGATCTGACTAAATAAATAGTGTTTATACGTCTTATCCATAAATAACATCAGAGACATATATGTCTCTGATAACGTGTCAAAATTACAAAATGATATCTAAAACAGCTTCACCCCCATGAAAGATTGGTTAATCCATTTTATGTCTATGTATTTGGTTCATTCTTATTCCATATCGTTTTTGGGTTCATTTCGGACTTTTTTCTTTTTGGTAAATCGTTGGACCAACTTCCGATGGAGCGAGCGATATCAGGATATAGGGCCTATATAAACTGCACACACATGCTGCACAAACAGCTACTGAATGGCGAACACACATCATCATGAGACCGAGAGAGGGGCGTTTTAGAGTCGAATACGATATACTATATAGGAAATGGGATGCAAAAATGTTGCAGAAGACTACACAGCACACGGTGACGAAGAATCTGAGGAAATACTTCTTTCGGACCTTCGCCTGTCACCAATAGCTAGTTCCTCTAGATCGGAGCCAGATGGCTTGTTTACATCCCAGTCTCTAAGTTCAGGGAGGCTTTCTCTTAGGCTTCCACAATGTACATCAAAGTGGAAAATCGAAGACCTGGGAGCAGTCCATATATTTTACCGAAACGAATTTCTGACTGTAACACAGATATTGGACATGATTCACAACGAGACTGGTATGTTTGGCCCTGCAACACTTAAACAGAAAACTTGCGTGGAAAAACTAAAAGATAGTATGGCATTTTCTATATCAACAAGGAGGACTTTTAAATATGAATTAGCAGATGTCCATTTACAACTTATTATGGATAGGTATGTCAGATGTCCATTTACAACTTATTATGGATAGGTATGTCCGAAGTCCATTTACAACTTATTATGGATAGGTATGTCAGTATGGAGCACAGGCACTTGTTTCATGGAAAAATATTTATCCTGCAATGGTGGTATTAACTAGACGAATACGACCCTACGAATATTTTTTTCGTATTTGTAGGGTAGACTGGTAACCGGTCCACGATTTTGAACAAAGAAAAGACAGGCGACTGGTTTGAAAACCTGGAATACTTTGACGTCACAGTGTAAATTCTCTTATGACTTCAGGGATTATACCAAAATGGCCGAAGTTGTTTACTCAATTTCTGTCTTCCTGGTCCTGCTTCGAAAAGAAAATGTATTTTTAAATAGGGTTTAAATGATTGCAGGATAAAAACAATATACGTACATTTTCGTGAATATAAAATTTATTTGTACTCGCTGCGAAACAGGCGAGAAATGCTCGGTAAACCTCGCATTTCTACCTGTTTCTAAAGCTCGTCAAATAAATTTTATATTTTCCGACAATGTACATATATTGTATATATCCCCTCTGGAAGGAAGAGGGAGAGGTGATATATTTTTCCATGAAACAAGTGCCTGTGGTATGGAGGGTAATTGTTGTCAAAAATCCAGACTTTTAAACTTGTCAATTCGATTATGCAAACATGTTCAATGTAATACTGAAACGTGTACTTAAATAATTCTTAACATGTAAACGTGTTGCTTGTTAGATTGAACTGTGTATTTTTGACAGTCTGGGCGGACAAACTTAAAATCCTGATCGTGCATACTCGAAATGTGTTCGTTTTAACCATGTAGACTTTCATTCCTTTTCATAATCATTTTTACACAATTGCATTTAGGCCAAATAAAAAAATAGGTGTGGTTCCGGTCACCCCTCTGAAAAAGCCATGTTGTTTAAATTGTGACTCAATCTCGACGTGTTTCGGAGCAGTTGCGAAAAAAATCTGGAAATACCGGGAGTCGTCTTACAAATTCGGGTCAGTCGTTTTTAAATTTTTTTTTTCATTTTCAAAAAAGGGCTAGGGTCGGCAGTAAAAAACTAGGGTTGGACGGGTGACCTGTACCACACATATTTTTTTATTTGGCCTAACAATGTCTCAATTTTATAAAGTTTATCAGATTGACACAGATGTCGAATTTTACCCCTACACTTACGATTTTTTGCCAGTAATTACGCTTTACGCTTTCGCACGTTTTTTTTACGCCAAATCGGCTAAAACTGTAAAAGTTGATACAGGAGATAATCGAACACACAAGTCATTCGGAACTTTTCAACCTTTTTGAGTTGTCTTTAGGAAACTTCTAGAAAGACCGGAATATGCATATCTTCATAGTGTGGAGGCTTGACTATGACTTGTCTTTTTTGGCAAACACTTTGGGGATATGATGAAGGAAATGAAATTGATAAGTTTTGTGATGTAAAATATAACATGATTTCGATGGATCTACGACAATATAAACGATTCAGGGTTCAATTCAGAAGACCAAAACAGTTGGCTGTGCGACTTGAAATTACTTTTCGTATCGAGATGGGCAACATGAAGGATCAAACTGGCGACCATGAAAATATTAGTTGCCAGTCTAGCAAGAATCTTAAAAGTTATTTTCATGCTATCCTCTTGAGCTAAACTGAACAAAAGCAAGTATATCAACTTTATTTATTGATAATTCAGCTGAAACAACATTTTTATATGGTGCGTTCTTCGAGGATTCAAAGGTGTAGGGAAAAGAAATCAGTTTCAATATTTGTTTCTTCTAAAAAGCACCAACATAGACTTTTAATAATGGAATCAAGTTTGAAATAGGGAGCAGCTTGCGCAAGCTTAAACAATGTTTTTTCTTTAAACTATGCTTATTTTAAACTTTTGACATGAAATTACAGTTTTCATGGTTTTTCAAAGTTTCCAAGTTATGCTTGGTGGCCAGCTAGCCTTTTTATTCCAAAGGCTATTTTAGGTCCTGTACATATTTAGCGAGTATCTCTGCTATATCCAGTAGGTATATACCTGCATGCATGTCTAACAGTATAATATAACTGATATTAGTCTTCATATTTTAACACAACACTGATTCAAATGATTGAAGACACTTTATTAGTCATCACATGGTCATAGAACCATGGCAAAACATACTTTTCATGTCTGATTTTGATACTACTCTTGAAAGCTAAAAACTACACTTAAGCGAGGATGGAAACTACTACTACATTGTACAAGCCGAAAGGGGTAGACAGGTCTGTGACCATATATGGTATTTTACGGAAAATAAACGACTATTACCGGAAATTACAGGTACAACATACGCTGAACGGGTCATTGTCGTACTGGGTACGGTATATCTACGTACCCTAGGTACACTTTCATCCAGTAAACGTACCCAGGATTGGTTAAAATCCGACAAACTTACCCAGCTTCATTAACATGATTAACTTTACAGAAAATGTACCCAGGTTGAGAAAATCTCGTCAATTAATCATGTGATCTTCTGGCGTGGTGTTGGATTTCACTTTCATAAACTTCCGAAAAAGTTCTTTCCTATCTATCACAGCTGGAACTTTTTAGTTATCATAGACTAGTATAGTTTGTAAAAGTCCAAAATACAGCATCTTCGCTAGCCAAGGGTTACGATCCATTTCACTTCTCTTCACCCTTGGCAGGGTTAGGGGGATTTCTGCAGACATAACATATTTATCTCCCTTAGAGCAAGATTCTATCATGGTTTGTTGCAGACATTTAGGGTTCCATAAATAAAATTCTCGCTTAATAAATTGGAAATATGTTGTACTAAATAAAAAAAAAGCAAAAAAATAAGAAATAAAAAATAAATTTATTCTAAATTTTGCAAAAATAAAAGATATCTAGACCACCAAAAAGCTCCAATTGTTATCATATTAATTCAAAAATGAAACTCCAGGCAGTTTTATTGCATGCAGTTGAAAGTAGCTGCAACCAATCATATGAAAGGATTTGTGTTCTTCAGAAATCCCCCTAACGCTGCCAAGTGTGAAGATAAGTGAAATGGATTGTAACCCTTAGCTAGCGAAGATGATAATACACCTTCTCCTCAATTAATTAAGTAATCATGGCACGCAAAACAATAAAATAATCATATCCCAAATTGAAATTATTATCGTTCAATAAAAAAGATATAAAAATATTTGTGACAAATCCAAAGTAAATAAAATATGTAACCATAGAAAATTTTCAAAACGTATATAATTTAACATTATTTAAAGTCACGAAATCACTTGGACAAATCTCGCAATGGTTTTGAGGCTGGGTAAGCTGATCGAAAAAGATGAAGATCAGGGTACGATTACCGACAAAACTTCTAACCTGGGTACGTTTTCCGATATTCAGAGTACCCAGGGTACGTAGATACTGTACCCAGTACGACAATGACCCGTTCAGCACAACATACAGTTACGTTGAAAACGTAATGATAATGAAAACATAATGATAACAAAAACTCATTTTTACATTGATCAATAATTTTGGAATGGGGAACCTATTAATTATGAACTTAACAAGGTTTGGTCTTAGAGAAAACACATTTGTAGAAAAACTATTGCTTGTTTGTACATGTATGTCTAATACATTGTAGTTATTTATAACTCTAATTTTGATAGGGTCTTTAAGTCTCATTCTACTTTCACTTTCACATTTCAAGAAAGCACTAAAACTGTCTTTCAACTTTTATTTATTTTCAAATATTCGGGTATCAAGTCAACTTGACTTCGCTCAGAATACATATTTTTGTTAAACTTGCGTCACAGTTAAGGTCAGTGTATAATTGTTAAATAATTACATATTTTGGTCATTTGAAATCAAATCCCATGATTACTTTGAAGCGTGAACCCAAAATCCAACAATTTCTCAGTGCAACGTAGGCAAAATTAGGTAAATGTGTTTCATGAACATTCTTGTAGGTCACATGCGGAGACTTACAGATCCTGGCGTTTCATCCAGAAATACTATTTTTTGGTCCTGAAAGTGTCATATTATTACAATTGAATTAATTCACGGGAGAGTGAACATCATGTTAGAGACACCACGGATCTGCCCTTTATGTATATATATTACCCCTCGCTAACACTCACCATAAAGGAGGGGTCTGATGGATTAATTTCGTCCTTGGTGATCAAGGATTTTTTCATGCCGTGATCCGTGATAAATGTCAAATTTTCATAGCGTGATCTGTGATTTTGAAAATTGATTCCGTAATTTTAAAAAAAAATTAATTTTTATGAAATGTGATCATTATTTTTTACTTCTCGTGATTGGTGATAGGGACACCCATTAGGGCCCTCATAAAGGGCAAACCCGTAGTTATTTCATCATGTGTGCACGTTCTCGTGAATTATTTCTCAATTAGTCTTATAACTAGTAATAAATAATTTGATCATAAATTGAAAGTGTGTTTTCTCTCAATAGACTAAGTAAAGTTTAAGTTCATTACAGTAGAAAACAGTTCGTTGGTTGGAATTAAGCTCACGGCTTTTTTGAATATTGCGGATGAAGTTCTTTGAAGCTTTGTAATTGCCATTTGCTTCATTTTGTTGCTTTTAAATTTAAGCATCAGTAGTATGTCAACCGATTTGACCTCACATTTACCGTTTACAAGATAAACGGGGTCCAAAAGGGGGAAAATCTCAAAATTTTTATTTTTTTTCATTTCTTGTCTGATTTAATGCAGTTTTTTTTAATTGACTCCTTATGAAAAATCAACTGAAGACATACCAGTCAGATTTTTGATAACTTGTTTTCTATATTTCTAGGGAAATATATGGGGCTGAAAGGGGCTGAAATCACAAATTTGCTATATATTTAAAATTTTTATTTTTCATCAGATTTTTACGGGATTTGTTTGGATTCTTCTTGACATAAACTTCCAGTGGTGTGGCAAAAGATTTTGGATAGCTCTTACCGTTTTCATGCTAAAGGGGTCAAAAGGGCCAGAACCACAATTTTCGATAAAAAATGTATATTACATATTTTTCATCGGATTTTTATGTAATTTGAATATCTAGGCCATCAAATAACTGGCCAGCAACTTACATGTACATGTATAAAGTCCCCACTCACTTTGGGTCCAGCAGCTTATAAAGTCAACACTCACTTTTGTGTCAACACTTGCCCAAATGTACACCTTTTCGGTCGTATCCTGCTATGCTTTGCGGAGCCCAATTTTATGAAATTTATATGATAAAAACTAGATTCTGGCTATTTGGAAAATAGAATAGTGACCCCAAATAGTGGCAAAGGAATTTTTTTTTCTCTTGATATTAACGTTACAGCTACATAGAGAATAGTTCTTCCATATCCTTGAATGTCAGGGTTTGTGACTATTGCACGAGATAATAGTTTTTTGCTATTGCACAGTGCAATAGTGTAGTATTAAAATTTCTCAAGCATTCTCATCTGCTCAATTTCTTGGTTAGCAAGTAACGTCACAAAAGAAACGTTATGTTTTTATTGTCTCTTGTTTTATGGACTGTTTAAAAGAATTGTTGTTACATCTACCAAAATAAACACACATTTTATCATTTGGTATAAATCAAAACCATAAATTCACCCTATAGTCTATAGTATCAGATTGAATATCTTTATATTTTACTCACCTGAACCAAACATTTATGTCATGTTCATTGTGAGCTATAATGCTGTCACTGGGGATCCGTCCATCTGTCAAATGTCGTAAACTTGGCACATTTTAATTCTTTGAAACCAATGTGCCAATTTAGACAAAACTTAGCAGGGATGGTCCTTTGGTGTTCCCTTTAAGAAAGAATGATATCCAATTAACCAGTTTTAACATAGGACTTCATGGGGAAAATGCTTAAAATTCTTTCAAAACTGCATAGCTAATTTGGACCAACTTTTAATGGAATGGTCCTTAGATGGTCCCTTTCAGAATTATATCCATTGGCTCTGCCTACCAAAACAGCTGAAAAAGAAAATTTTGGTCAAAAGATTGATAAAAATCTTCTTCACCAAAACTGCTTGACCAATTGGGGCTAAATTTTGGTGGAATGATCCTATGGTGGTCCCCTTTGAGGATTGTATCTGGTGATCCTGCCTTCCAACCAAAATGGCTGCAATGGCTAAAAATAGAAAATTCTTCCAAAAATATCATTAAAAATCTTCTCTGAAACTGCTTATCCATTTGGGACCAAACTTTGATGGAATGCTCCGTTTGTGGTCCCTTTTCAGGATTCAGGACAACCCCACCCACCAACCCAGATGGCTGTCATAGCTAAAAATAGACAATTCATAGAGAATAATCATTAAAAGTCTTATTCTTTAACACTGTTTGGCCAATTAGGAAAAAGCTTTGGTGGAATGGTCCTTGGGTGGTCTCCTTTCAGCAGAGCTGTCAAGGGGTTTTGGGTTCCAAGAGTGAGACCGAGGGCATGTGGGGAATTGCCACAAGATTTTTTCAAGAGATGCAAAATGGTGCATTCTGAGAGCATTTCAAGTGATTTGAAAACAATTTTTCACTAAAATAATGAAGATATAATAAAATTATTTCAGGTTTCATGTCTGTGATTTCCATTGAAAAACATGGTTTACTTCTGGACTTTAGTAGAAAATGAACCAGTAGTAGGATAGAATGTGCAGAACAACCTTTTATTTATGGTTTTCTTATTATGAAAAGGCTAAATAAAATATATTTTTCTCGATAATTTAAAAAGCGTGACATTGAAATAGGTGAGCGTGAGAGCGTGATTTGGTGTTAGAAAGCATGACTCTCACGCCGAAAGCGTGAGACTTGACAGGTCTGTTTCAGGATTATATTCAATGACCCCACCTGCCAACCGAGACTACCAAAAATCAGCCCACTTAGTTCTGTCATAGGATCCTATTAGAAAAATGTTTAAAAATCCATTCCTCTCTTTGTTGAAACGGTCCTTAATATTTCTGATGACTTTGCCTGGTTAGTCAAGATTGCTGACATCAGCCAACATAGTTTTAACATAGGACCATATGAAACTGATTTTGACTAAAACTTTGATGTAATGGTCCTTTTGTTAACCAAGACTACAGAATAAGCTGACTTAGTTTAGGATAGGACCCTATGGGAAAAATGTTTAAAAAATCTTCTCCCACTTGCACTAGAAAATCTCTTATTTTACAGGTAAAATCTTTAATTTTACAGCAAAATCTCTAATTTAACAGGAAAGTCTCTAATTTAACGGGAACATCTCTAATTTAATAGAAACATCCCAAATTTAACAGCTTCAATATCTAATTAAACAGCATCAATATATAATTTAACAGCTTCAATATCTAATTTAATTGCTTCAATATCTAATTTAATTGCTTCAATATCTAATTTTACAGGAAATATCTAATATTAGAGGTAAAATATCTAATTATTAGAGATTTTCCTATAAAATTAGATATTTTACCAGTAAAATTAGATATCTTACCAGTAAAATTAGAGATTTTGTGTTTCTAGTGTCCTCTGAAACTACGTGGGCAATTGGGACAAAACTTTGATGGAATGGTCAATAAGATATCCCATTTTAGGATTGTATCCACCAACCAGGACCACCATCATAGTTTTAACATAGGTCCATATGAAGAAAATGTTGAAAATGTCCTCTGAAACTGCTTGGCAAGTTGGGACCAGAGTTTGTTGGAATGGTCCTTTTGGCTGACCCCATTTAGAATGGGCTCAGATTTGAACTGTATAGGGGTATTCAGTAGGATTCATTTCTAATCGAGCTTACTTAAAGTCAGGTGAGTGAGACAGGCTTGCCTGAGCCTCTAGTTTTAATTTTTTTTAATTAGGAACTAAATGTAGAATTGTTGGGTAATTTGCCTTGATCAGGATCAGCGGATTTTTCAGTAATTGCCAATTTTTAGCTCACCTGGCCTAAAAGGCCAAGTGAGCTATTGCCATCTATTTGCGTCCGTCGTCTGTCGTCCGTCCGTCTGTTACTAATGTCAAAAATTTTCTCCTCTGAAACCACTGGGCCAAATGGCTATCGCTTCTCAAAATTGTGTCCGAGAAGTCTGCCCGTCGAAAACCATGGCTTCCATTGAAAAAAATAGAACATGGGGGTAAATTGCAGGTGTTGGCAAATAACTCTGAAACTGTTACAGATATAAAAAAATCTGACAGAGTAAAATGGTTCAGAATGACAAGATCTACCTACCCTGAAATATTGATGAAAATCCTAAAACCCATGTAGGAGTTATTGCCCTTTTTCATCAAATTTTAAAAATTTTCGTATACTTCGTCTTTTATTTCGAAAACTAGAAAAGATAGAGGTGAAGTTTAAATTGATAAAATGTTTGCCATGTCAAGATCTACCTACTCTGCAATTTTGATGCAAACCCCAAAACCCATGTAGGAGTTTTTGCCCTTTGTTCATCAATTTTTTTCAATTTTTACATACAGTCGACTTTCGTTATCTCGAACACATTTAAGTCGTAATTCCAGATAACTCGAACAAAGTTTTTGGACCATTGACAGTAATAACTATAGGAACTGATATCTCAAATTTACGCTTAAGTCAGAACTAATTTCTGTGGTCCCAAGCGATTCAACATAACAAGAGTCAACTGTACTTCGTTTTCTATTTCGAAAAATATAGAAGATAGAGGCCAAGTGTAAATAAATGAAATGTTTACCATGTCAAGATTTACAAACCCTTCAGATTTGAAGGAAATCCTGAAACCCATGTAGGAGTTTTTTCCCTTTGTTCATAAAAAAATCAACTTTTACATACTTTGTCTTCTTTTTCGAAAACTATAAAACAAAGAGGTCAAGTGTAAATTGTTGAAATGTTTGCCATGTCAAGATCTACCTACCCTGCAATTTTGAAGGAAATCCAGAAATCCAATTAGGATTTCCTTGTCCTTCATAATTTTTTTTTCAATTTTTGCATTTTTTGTCTTCTATTTAGAAAACTTTAAAACAAAGAGGTCAAGTGTAATTGCTGAAATGTCTGCCATGCTAAGATCTACATACCTTTTAATTTTGAAGGAAATACTGAAACTCATGTATGAGTTCTTGCCCTTTGTTCACCAAAGTTTTTCAATTTTTACATTTTTTGTCAACTATTTCGAAAACTATAAAAGACCAGGTGAGCGATTACAAGTTCAGGTGAGCCTCTTGTTTCCAATGTTGTTTTTGTTCAGTTAAAACTATGAACCTCGGAGAAATGTTGAAGAAACTGGACATCTTTAGAACACTCAAGCATTGAAATCAGGTATTCAATGATAATGAAGAGTTTAAAGGGCTAAATAAGTGATTTCAAACAACCACATACACTGACTGTGCAGCTGCATGTATCAAACAAGAAAAAATAAAAATTGTGTCGGGCAAATGTTTACAATATCACGGACTGGTTATTCACCATTTTTGACTTTAATGCTTTCAGAACAGAACAGGAGGATGCAAGGACAGAAGATTTTATAAGGTGTATCAAGATGATGCTAAGAGCTGCTTTTTCAAGATGTGAAGATGTTTCAAAAGCTGCATTTGTGGACTTGTTTAAAGCATTTGTACGACTGAATGGCCTTCTTCATTTGTAAGTCTGTATATTTCCATTCTTCATACTTTATATTAACTCTTCATGTAAGGTATTGCAACCACTAGGTGTCCATTGTCCCTCTGATGTCTGCAGCTTTTCACCTAACCTGAAGTGTTAAAATGAGCTATTGCTGCCACTGGACATCCATTGCTGTCTGTCATCGTTAACATTTTACAATTTGATCTTCTTCACTGAAATTACATGATCAATTTTAACCAAACTTGATGTGGATGTTCAGTAGATAGTGCTCTAAATTTTGTTTTTGTGGTGATCCAGAATTCAACATGGCTGCCTAGGGCAGATAACTTGATCCAATTGGTGTAACCTTTAAAATTCTTGTCAAAAACCATCAGGCCAATTTGATTGATTTGTTGCATGAAATATCATTGGATGGACCTCCAACAAATTATATTTTTTGTGCCGATCAGATATTCAACATGGCCACCATTGGCAGATATAGTTTTAGCAATGGACCCTACGGAAAAATGTTTAAAGAATTTCTCCTCTGAAACCAGTAAACCAATCCCAAAGCAAACATTGCATGAATGGTCATTGGATAGACTTCTACAAAAGTTATGTGTTTGTTCAAGATGGCTGCCATCAGCAAGTATAGTTTTAACATAGGACCCTATGGGGGAATGTAGACATTTTTTTTTAATTACAAAAATTTCTCCTCTGAAACAAGTATACCAATTCAAAGCAAACACAGCATGAATGGATGGACCTCTACAAAAGCTGATCGGAAATTCAAGATGGCTGCCATACACGGACATAGTTTTAACATAAACCTTATTGGAAATGTTAAATATTACTCCTGTAATGAAGTAAACATTTTACACTTTAACATCAAACATCAGGAACATACATTATACATGACAATGTAAGCCTTATTTCTACCAATTGGATCTACAATGTATGTTTTTTTCTGTGGCATCTGCCTCTAAATGTTCTTTCTTGTCTCCTCATCGTTTAATGCATCTATTAATTTTATTTGAAGGTTGAGATTTAGCATGCATTGTACAGAATTGTAATTGATGGCTGCCAATCCAATTCTTTGATTCTACACAAGTTTTAATTTTTCTTAAAAGATGTGGAGTAAATTGTGGCGAGTAGGTGATTTCCACAAAACATGCATTTAATTTTTGAAACGATTTCTGCACCAACATGGTATTTTAATTCATTTATTGGAGAAACAAATTCATCAAACCATATGATATAGTACAATATTTCTCAACTCCAAATATAATCAACTGAAAAAAGTTTCGCCATTTAACATATTGTTTTTATGATAATAATTTTGGAACTTTAGTTGAGGAATATTGGAATCAACTGGATATATACAGTTAAAGAATTTATATTTCTCAACAGTGCTATGATTCTTGCTTTTGTTGTTATTTGGGTGTGTGTGTGTGTTTTGTTTCTTATTTTTCTTGCCGTTTTTAGCTCACCTGGCCTAAAAGGGCATGTGAGCTTTTGTCATCACTTGGTGTCTGTCGTCCGTCGTCCGTCCACAATTCACATTTTCATCTTCTCCTCTGAAACCACTTGGCCAATTTGAATGAAACTTTGGTAGAATGGTCCTTGGATGGTCCCCTTTCAGTATTATATCCGGGGTCTTGATCGACCATCCAATATGGTTGCCGTTACTTAAAATAAAAAAAAAGGGTGGTTTCTTAAATAATCTCCTCTTTCAAAACTGCTGAGCCAATTAATGCCAAACTTTGGTTGAATGGTCCTTAGGTGGTCCTCTTTCAGAATTATATCCGATGACCCTGCCCACCAACCAAGATTGCCCCCACAGCCGAACTTAGTTTAACATTGGACCCTATGGGAAATCCATTAAAAAATGTTCTCATCTGGAACTACTTGCTCAATTGGAACCAAACCTTGCTGAAATAGTCCTTAAATGGTCCTCTTTCAGAATTGTATCCGATTACCCAGCCGGCCAACCAAGATGACCGCAACAGCCAAACTTAGTTTAACATTGGACCCTATTGGAAATTCATTAAAAAATGTTCTCATCTGGAATAACTCACTCAATTGGAACCAAACTTTGCTGAAATAGTCCTTTAAAAATGGTCCTCTTTCAGAATTGTATCTGATGACCTTGCCTGTCAACAAAGATGGCCACCACAGCCGAACTCAGTTTAACATTGGACCCTATGGAAAATCCATTTAAAAATCTTCTCATCTGGAACTACTTGCTGAATTGGAACCAAACTTTGCTTAAATAGTCCTAACATGGTCTTCTTTCAGAATTGTATCCGATGACCCCACCCACCAACCAAGATGGCCGCCATAGCTAAACTTATTTTTTACATTGGATATTATGGGAAATCAAGTAAAAAATCTTCTTGTTTGGAACTACTTGGTCAGTTTGAACCAAACTTTGGTGAAATGTTGTTTTGGTGGTCCTCTTTCAGAATTGTATCCAATGACCCGGCCTGCCAACAAAGATGGCCGCCACAGGGGATCTTAGCTTAGCATTGTACGTTATGGGAAATTCATTAAAAAAAAATCTTTTTGTCTGGAACTACTCGCTCTGTAGGAATCAAACTTTGATGAAATGGACCTCAGGTGATTTTCTTTCTTTTAGAATTGTATCCGATGAACCCACCCGATCCGTCTGAATACATGGCCACCAGGGCTGAACTTAGTTTAACATTGGACCCTATGGGAAAAACACATTTTGTCTATCTTCTCTGAAACCACTAGACCAATTTTAACCTAACTTTGCAGGAATGATGTATGGATAGATCTTACCAAGATTAGAGAAAGTTTTCCTATCGATCTGAATACATGGCCGCCAGGGCAGCACTTGGTTTAACATAGGACCCTATGGGGAAAACACATTTTGTCTAACTCCTCTGAAACCACTGGACCAATTTTAGCAGGAATGATGTATGGATAGATCTAACCAAGATTAGAGAAAGTTTTCCGATCCGTCTGAATACATGTCCACTATTTCCCGAACTTAGTTTAATATTGGAACCTTCAGGAAAAACACATTTTGTCTATCTCCTCTGAAACCACAAAACCAATTTTTACCAAAATTTGCCAGAATGATTTATGGAAGGACCTTTACTATGATTGCCCAAATTTTTCTGATCTGTCAAAAATTATGGCTGCAAAGTCTGAACATAATTTATCAAGGGACAATTGTAGCATTTTAACCAGATGAGCGATTCAGGCTCAGCTTCTGAGCCTCTGGTTCTAGGTATGAAGTGGGGTTGGGGCAAAAAAGGCTACACCCTAAATTTTAAAACCTTTGTTCCAGTTTGCAGAATCTTTTGATATTATGTGATATTGATACTTACCGGTACTACTAGATAAAGGTTGGTTTTGATTAAGGGGTATCAGCTGCTACCGTTTAGGGGGGGGGTTGGGCCAAATGGGGTTTTTACAAAAAATTTGAAGAATTTTATTATTTTAAATCTGATTTTTATGGGGTTTCTTTGATTAGTTCCTTGCAAAAAATCTTATAGAATGGATCCCTCCCGTATGACTCTATTACTGTTTTTGAGTTGTAAGGGAGACAAGAAAGGCCACACCCTAAATGTTTATAAACTTTTTTTATTTTTGAGTAGATTTTGATCGTCTTTTTTTCTAAACAATTCCTTGTAAAAAATGTAGTAAAAATATTCCCCTGGCATTTTTTCATATCCTTTATGATTTTTGAGATGGGGGCAAAAGGGGCCAAAAATGTGATTTTGGGGCTACATTAAATTTTCACTTTTCCTCCAATTTTGATGGGATTTTTTTTTCATTAAATTTCTTTCATTGAGAGCTTTCAGTAGTATACCAAAATATTTTTTATATCTCTTACTGTTTTCAAGATAAAAGGGGCCAAAGGGGCCAAAAGTGTGATTTTGGCATCTACAGCATCTACAATGTACCTAAAATTTTTCATTTTTCATCCAATTTTGATGGGATTTTTCTCATTGGATTCGTCTCAGTGAGAGTGTTCACAATTGTTCCAGCCAATTTTTTTCTATCTCCTACCATTTTCGAGATACAAGGGGCCAAAAAGGCCAAAACAGCATTTTTAGCTAACCTGGCTATAGCCAGGGTGAGCTTTTGCCATCACTTTTCGTCCGTCTTCCGTCGTCCGTCCGGCATAAACTTTTCATTCAAAAATCTTCTTCTCTGAAACTACTGGGCAAATTGAAACCAAACTTGGCCACAATAGTCCTTAGATGGTCCCCTGCAAAAAAGTTGTTTTTCAGATCTACGCTATATCCAAGATGGGTGCCAGCAGGGATCATAGTTTTAACATTGGACCCTATGGGAAAAGACATTCAAAGATCTTCTCCTCTGAAACTACTGGGCCAATTGAAACCAAACTTTGCCACAATAGTCCTTAGATGGTCCCCTGCAAAAAAGTTGTTTTTGAGATCCACGCCATATCCAAGATGGCCACCAGCCTGGATTATAGTTTTAACATTGGACCCTATGGGAAAAGACATTCAAAGATCTTCTCCTCTGAAACTACTGGACCAATTGAAACCAAACTTGGCCACAATAGTCCTTAGATGGTCCCCTGCAAAAAAGTAGTTTTTCAGATCCGCGCTATATCCAAGATGGCCGCCAGCAGGGATCATAGTTTTAACATTGGACCCTATGGGAAAAGACATTCAAAGATCTTCTCCTCTGAAGTGACTGGCCAATTGAAACCAAACTTGGCCACAATAGTCCTTAGATGGTCCCCTGCAAAAAAGTTGTTTTTTAGATCCGCGCTATATCCACGATGGCCGTCAGCGGGCATCATAGTTTTAACACTGGACTCTATGGGAAGCACATTCAAAGATCTTCTCCTCTGAAACTACTAGGCCAATTGAAACCAAACTTGGCCACAATAGTCCTTAGATGGTCCCCTGCAAAAAAGTTGTTTTTCAGATCCGCACTATATCCAAGATGGGTGCCAGCGGGGATCAAAGTTTTAACATTGGACCCTATGGGAAAAGACATTCAAAGATCTTCTCCTCTGAAACTACTAGGACAATTGAAACCAAACTTGGCCACAATAGTTCTTAGATGGTCCCCTGCAAAAAAGTTGTTTTTGAGATCTGCGCTATATCCAAGATGGCCACCAGCGGGGATCATAGTTTTAAAACTGGTCTCTATGGGAAACACATTCAAAGATCTTCTCCTCTGAAACTACTGGGCCAATTGAAGCCAAACTTGGCCACAATAGTCCTTAGATGGTTCCCTGCAAAAAAGTCGTTTTTCAGATCCGCACTATATCCAAGATGGCCGCCAGCGGGGATTATAGTTATAACATTGGACCCTATGGGAAAAGACATTCAAAGATCTTCTCCTCTGAAACTACTGGGCCAATTGGATCCAAACTTGGCCAAAAGAACTGCACCCCTCCCAAAATAGCTGCTAGTCTGGAACATAGTTTAACTTATGATAATATAGCATCAATGTATAGTAACAAATTTGAAAATAATGCCCTTAAACATTGGGACTATTTTAACTGCATATGTCAGCCGTGGCCCAGGTGAGCGATACAGGCTCTTGAGAGCCTCTTGTTAAAGGTACATAAAATTAGTATTTCATTTTTCATCTAATATTGATCTATTAATATCTCTATTTTTAGGGAAATGTAAAATAAAAAATGTTTGTTTAAAAACATTTTATCTTTATTTTGTCACACATTTCTGTGTGTCAAACACATTATTATGACATGCAAGTACTGGAAGCATATATTTCTACTCTTCTGTTGTCAACATGCTGCAGTAGTATCATGCTGCGCTTGGGAAGCCCTTCAGTTTGTTGGATATTTCCAGAAATATGTGTTATTTTCATAATTTTTTTTACATTTTAGCCCCAAAAATAGCCAAAATTGAGAATACTGACTAAAAAAAATGCACTTTACACCTAAATCAAGCATGTTCTAGCAGAACATCAACAAATTATAAGTTTTCAAGACAGAGCCTAAATTGGCCCTTCATAAACCTACTCCTTTAAAGCAAACATTGCATGAATGGTCATTGAATGGACTTTACATAATGAAAAGGGGATATAAAGAGCAGTTTTTGGCCAAAAAAGTGATGAAAATATAAGATCCAAGTTGATGAAATAAAGACTAGTATACCTGACAACTGAGAAAACATAGTAATATTTCAAATATAATGGATAACCATGGCAACAGAATGTCATAAAGTTGACCTTATTGAAGCTATTTCCAGAATTCTGCATTTTTTTAATAAAAATGTCATAATGTCAGATCACCTCCACCCACCAACCAAGGGGGACAACTCATCCAACAAAGTTTTATCTTAGGACCATATTGGAAAAATGTTTAAAAAATCTTCAATAAAATTAGCTAGCCATCTTAAAAGCAAAATACCATTAAAGTACCAGGCATAAATTTACTGCGCCAGACAAGCATTTCTTCTATTTAAGACTCATCAGTGACGCTTGAATCAAAACAATTGAAAAAATCAAAACAAGCTACGAAGAGCATTGTGTAACCAAAAATAGCAAACAGGTTGCCAAATTTGGCTATGGACATCTATAATAAATAAAGGAATATGGAGTAAATGTACATGAGACAACGTCTCAATTAATACATGGTGAAAACCAACAACTGAACGACGCTTTTATTGTCGTTCTTCATCTTGAAGTCACCATGAGGCCTTCAACAATGAGCAAAAAGTCATAGCGAGTTCAAGACAGCCCCTAGCACAGGTTTAAGCGGTATTAGTTGTTAGATGCCGATCAACTCTACACCTGTCTTGTATAGTGTCATGGATGCGGGGTTAGGTCAACAAACATAAAACTACCTGGCAAAGTTTTCATACAACTACTGCTGCCTGGAAGTTGATAAACCTTAAGTTTCCCATTAATTTAACCTATTTTATTACTGCAAATTTGGAAAATAACAAACTTAAAATGATGTTTCATGTCAGCACAAAAGTACTGACTACTGGGATACCCTCGGGGACGAAACGTCCACCAGCAGTGGCATCGACCCAGTAAAACAAATATAGCATGAACTGAACTTGATAGGTCAGTTTTTGTCTCGCCTGCGTGGTTGACCACATTTTGGTTTACCCAAATGTCAAAGATTTATAAAATGCAATAACTTTCTCATGTTTCCCAAATCTTATTCAGTCTTCTTGAAATTTGGACACAATATTTAGTACGGTTGAGAATTTATATCCCAAGTATGATTTTGAAAAAAAAAATTTCGATTTTTTCCTTAGTTGGACATAGTTTTTTTTCATGATAATTTATGGTGAAGACCTGTGTTCCAGCAACCATAAGTTATAGGGATATGATAATTGGTCAGTGGATACATCATGGGTAACCACGAATGTCAGTACCAGAATTAGGTCATCTTGACCCACATTTTTCCGCATGAGTGACTTTGTTAAATCTTTGGTGGAGGTCCATATCTCAGCATCTATAACTTAAATTGCCATGATGATTTGTCATTGTACAGGTTAAAAGTAACCAACAACATCAGTACCAGAGTTAGGTCATTTTGACCTACGTTTTTTTGCATGAATGACTTTGGTTAAATTGATGGTGGAGGTTCATATTTCAGCAACTATAACTTATAGTGGCATGATAGTTTAAGTCAGTGGATACATTATAATGTAACCACAAACATCAGTACCAGAATTAGGTCACCATCTCTTACCAACCACAGCGACAGCAGGCAAGACATAGGGTTGCAGGCAACCCTTACATACTTTCTTGAATACCTGACCTACATCGATCTGATGAAAGTGGCATAGTAGAAATTTGATTAGAATGGCAAAGTTGCTTTGATTTAAGGGCTTAAGTTGGAATAATAATCGTATTCAACATGCATAAATAGGCCTAATTTATGTCAGGTGAGTGATATATGCTCACCTCAGTCTTTAGTTTCAATAATTCATTGTATGAAAAACAACTGAAAAGGAAACATACATTTATTTGCTGTGACAAGATTATTTTATTTCAGTAATGATAAAGATGTAAGGTCACAAACAAAAGATGTAGTTCTGCAGCAGAGTATATCATCAGAATGTGATTTAATACTAGCCACTGAAGACTACCTCAAGACAAACAACTTATCTACAGGGATCATTGTTTCTGTCGTAGAGGTATACTTTAAACATATTTGATTTATTATGCTCAGTTTACAAACATTGATTATTTATTGTAAAATTACATATTATCCTGATTCACGCTTATTTCTCGCAATTTGATTGGATGACGTTGACTTAAAAAATTCCTGTATTAGGTCATAGTGAATTATCACCCCTGACGTTGTTGTAATGCAGGCTTTTCAAATGTCACAAATTCAAAACAAAGATTCAAATAGGGATAAATTCGTTACACAGTATGTCTTATTGACCTAATATGGGAATTTATTCCTTAGTAGTAACATTCCTACTGCCCCTGCATATGAGGTCTACATATCATGAATGGAGTAAGTTCAAGATCATGGCAGTAGCTGTCATTTTTTGGGCTCTTACATTTTTTGTTTATTTTGCCAGCCACACTGAAAATTTTTATAATTTAAATGTTCCATACGAAGATATAAGATTAAGAAAGTATTATTTTGATTTTTCTGGCATTATTTTTTATAAACAGACCGAAATTGGCCAAATTTCTTTATACCTATTCAAATTATCTCAAGGTAACCTTCAAAAAATAAATTTGTCGTTCAATGTATCTTACACAAGTACCAATATTTCTAACTTTAAAATTAATTCTAAGTCCACACTCTTAATTTTTATGTTAATATGTGGTGATGTACATCCTCATCCAGGACCATCTGCAGGTAAACTCATCCCTAAATGTCCTTGCAGTATATGCAGCAAGGGAATAATCAAAACCAGCAAAAGTATACACTGCGATATGTGTAATGACAAGGCCCACATAAAATGTGCGGATATTTCAGTTGCTGCATATAATGCTTGGTTTTCCGGGTCATTGGCATTAAGGTTTATCTGCAATTCATGTTCTCTACAATCTCTTCCATTCAATCATTGTAAAGACATGAATTCATGTTCTGCACAGAAAGATCAGACAGAATTTGTACAGTTCCCATCAGCTGTAATGGAAGGTTGTTTTAAAGCGTTTAAAGAAAAGGGTCTTCATTTTTTATGCCCCAGATCGAGGATCAGGGGGCATATTGTTTTTGTCCTGTCTGTCTGTCTGTCTGTCTGTCTGTTTGTCCGAAACTTTAACCTTGGCTATAACTTTTGAACTATATAAGGTAGACTTTTGATACTTGGCAAGTGTATAGGTCTAGTCAAGAGGAACATAAATATGCAAAAAAAAATTAGGTCAAAGGTCAAAGGTCAAGGTAATAGGGGTCGAAAACGGGTAAAATTGGGAATCTGGGGGCATATGTAGTGTTTCACAAACACATCTTGTTACACCTTAATGCGAGATCCTTAATTCCAAAATTATCGGAGTTAAAATTAATTGCTATACAATCAAGGGCGGCCATAGTATCAGTCAGTGAAATGTGGCTAGACGACTCGGTGACAAATGCAGAAATTCATATTGAGAATTATAGTGTCATCCACTCTGATAGATAAAGAAACGGCGGTGGCGTTTGTATGTACATAAAAGACGATCTAGTCTTCTTTGCTCTGCAAGATCTTGGAATCGAAGGTTTTGAATCCATTTGGATTGAAGTTCTTTTGCCAAAAACCAATTCAAACCAATAATAGTGGGAACATGTTACAGACCACCCAAACATACTTTTTAGAACTACTAGAACAAACTTTAAATAAACTAAGGCCAGAATGTGAACAAATTATCCTAGGCGATTTCAATTTATGCTACAAAAAAAACACTTCCTCCTTATGCAAATCTTATAAAAATATTCTTCAAATGTCTAATTTAACACAATTAATAAAAGATTATACACGTGTAACTTCAACATCAAGTACAATTATTGATCACATCATCTGTAATAATCAAGATAAAATAAGTCAGTCCGGGGGTCATCTTAACTGGCGTTAGTGATCACTTTATAACATTCTGTACTAGAAAGTCACTAAAAGAAAAAAAACAATGAGCAAAACAATGCCAGAATAAGAACTACTAAAAATTACAACAAAGAGGTCTTTATAAATAAGCTAAATGCAATGGACTGGTCTAAACTATATCTCTGTAGAAACGTTCAAGAGGCATGGGAAAAATTTCGATCACTCTTCCATGAAGCCCTTGATGAAGTCGCCCCGTTCAGAGATATAAAGATAAAACAACAAACTGAACCGTGGATGACATCTGACATTTTAGATTACATCAAGAACATGGAAGAACTATTGCAACATTATAACAAAACGAAAAGTGAAGAAAAATATAAACAATTTTGTAAAGTAAGGAATGAGATCCAGAGAGATATTAAAAAAGCAAAAGAAAATTATGTATCTGGAAAGATCGAGGAACATAAGAATTCTCCTAAAAAAACTCTGGCAGCAATTGTAATCGCTGGGATATAGTACAAGACAGAGAGATGGGGCAAGTATCGTATTGAATGTTGCGGGACAAACTTGCCATAACATTAAAGAAATCGCCACCCATTCTAAAACATTTTTCGCCACTGTAGCTTCCTCACTTGTTGACAAATTACCACCAGCTCCAAGGATATTTGATGTTAATTCTCCACTCTTTCATCAATTCTATAATAAAGTAACAAACAGCAATCTTGAATTAAATATAACAGATGTTAATCAAGACTTTATATATAATGAACTTAATAATTTAAACTCGTTTAAAAGCACAGGAATAGATAATATTCCGGGGAGATTCATAAAAGATTGAGCTACTGTTTTAGCCAAACCAATAACTTACCTGGTCAATCTTTCAATCACAACGGGAATAGCACCAGATGAACTTAAAATGGCAAGAGTAAAACCAATATTCAAGAAAAATAGTAGATCAGAAGATGGAAACTATCGACCAGTTAGCATTCTGTGTATCATCTCTAAAATTCTAGAAAAAGCGGTTTATAAGCAACTGGAAAAATATCTGATCCAAACTAATTTACTGTATCAATTTCAGTCTGGTTTTAGGAGCTCTTACTCAACCGATACTTGTCTTGTCCATCTTTTCGATCACATTAAATCACAAACATCAAAAGGCTTATATAAAGGAATGGTAATGATAGACTTGCAAAAAGCATTTGACACGGTGGACCATCATATATTATGCCAAAAACTTAGATCATTGGGTGTATCCGATGTCAAATGGTTTGAATCATATTTATCTGTAAGAACACAATTAGTAAATGTAAATAGAACGGAATCTGATCTCCTTAATATAACCTGTGGAGTCCCCCAGGGAAGCATTTTAGGCCCACTGCTTTTCCTGTGTTACGTTAATGACATGTCTATCAGCACACAATCATATTGTAAACTCTTGCTTTATGCCGACAACAGCACTATAATATTCTCTCATAAAGATCCCGATGTCATATCTCAGAAATTAGGAAAGGAACTGGAGTCTTGCAGCAACTGGCTAATTGACAGTAAGCTGTCTTTACACCTTGGAAAAACAGAAAGCATTATATTTGGCCCTAAACGTAAACTAAAGAAAGTAGAAAATTTTCTAATAAAATGTAATTATCATATCATTAAATCTCAGACAAAAATTAAATATTTAGGCTTGGATATAGACCAAAATTTTTCAGGTGAATTTACTGTCAAATCTATCATCAAAAAGGTTAATTCTAGACTAAAGTTTATGTATCGTAAGGCAAATTGTTTATCAACAGAAACTCGGAAAACGTTGTCTACAGCTCTTATCCAATGCCACTTTGACTATTCCTGCTCCTCATGGTATGCTGGTGTTTCACAGACTCTAAAAAATAAACTCCAGATTGCACAGAACAAAACTGTTGGATTTATAAAGAATTTAGGTCCAAGATCTAGTGTTTGCCAACAAGAGATATCAAGTGTTGGATTCCTTAACATCGAAAATAGATCGAAACAAATAAGGTTAGGACATGTTCATAAAATTTACAACAATAAATGTCCAGATTATTTAAAAGAACAATTTATTAAAGTCATCGACCATCACTCCCACAACACCAGATCAAGTCAATTCAATTTTGTAGTGCCAAAAATTACGGGTGTGGACTCTACATCGTTTTTCTTTAATGTAATCAAAGATTGAAACTCGCTTCCAAATAATACTAGTATTAAAGCAATACTAGACAGGACTAATTTAAATTGGCTGTCAAATTACATCTAAAAATGATTAAATGATTCTACTTTATATTGTAAAAATGATTATAACAATTGCCATGCTTCCTCTCATCATATTCTTTGCTGAAAGATTGGTGCACTTAAAGGACCCCATTGGAAATAAGCGGAAACGCTTTTATGGGCCATCCTTGGAAAGATGTCAATTTATCAGTGTATTTTATCCAATTTATATTTTATTGAAATTCATTTTTATCATGTATATTTTTAAATTGCACTTGATTTGTTGGTATCATGTCCTAAACGAATTTTACCTTTTACCTTTTACCAGTACAGTTAGTAATTTATGGAAGAGCATGCTCTTGTTATGATGATTTCACTGGGAGAGGGAAATTACTAACTATGTTTAGGAAATTTTACGGACGCCATTATGAATTCGTGGATCATTATGGAGTGTCCATGTCTAAAGTTAGCACAGACTTGTTTCCTTCTCCGTCTTAAGACCTTTCATTAGTTTAAAGTCGTTCTGTCTCAACTGAACCGGTTTTGACTAACTGAATATGTCGTTTTGGGATTAGTGTAATGTTGCATGATGGTTGATGCATGCATAGCAGAAGATGCTTACCCTGTGGATGCACCTGATCTCACTCCTTTGTATGGGAGTTCATGTGATTCTGCTTTCGTTTCATACAGATTTTGTAACATTGCCGATTGGACAACAATATTCTACTTACTTTTTTTTATGCCCCTGGAACAATAAGGTTGGGGCATATTGTTTTACCCCTGTCCATCTGTCTGTAATTCCGTCCGTCCGTCCCATAGTTTTCCACACTTTTTTTGTAACCCTTGTAGATATTGAGCTGATTTTTGGTATGTGAGTCTGTCATGATTAGTTACAGATCCGCTATGTTGAGTTTTACTAAAATTATAGACCCTGGACTGTAAATTCCCTTGAAATAACATTTTTCCGCACTTCTTTGGTAAACTCTTGACCATAATGAGCAGATATTTGGTATGTGAGTCTTCCTTTATAAGTTACAGATTGAGTGTAAGTTTGGTTCCTCTATGGTCAGTTTTATCAAAATTTTAGGTTAGTTTTGTTGGTATTTGTTAAAACTCAAAACCACATGTGGGGGCATCATTTGTGTCTCACAGATACATTACACATCTGACAAATTGCCTTTTATACCCCCCGCAAACGAAGTTTTTGGGGGGTATAAAGGAATCACCCTGTCCGTCCGTCCGTCCATCTTTTTGAAACTTGAATAAATTAATCACATGTGCATAGGATTTAATAAAACTTGGACTGAAACTTCTTTATGGTCAAAAGACGACATCCGAAGCAAAATTTTTGAAAAAAAAATTCCGATTTTTCCGTATTTTTTTACCATAAACTGGACTTAGGTTTTTTGGTTAAAGTTTTTGGTGAAAGTTTTTTGAAACTTAAATAACTTCATCACATGTGCATAAAATTTAATAAAACTTGGACTGATACTTCTTTATTGTGAAAAGAAGACATCCAAAGTAAAATTTTTGAAGAAAAAAAATTTCTGATTTGGACCATAAACTGGACTTAGGTTTTTCGGTTAATGTTTTTGGTTAAAGTTTTTGAAGAAAGTTTTTTGAAACTTAAATAACTTCATCACATGTGCATAGAATTTGATAAAACTTGGACTGACACTTCTTTATTCATGTTATTGTGAAAAGAAGACATCCAAAGTAAAATTTTTGAAGAAAAAAAAATTCTGTTTTGGACCATAAACTGGACTTAGGTTTTTCGGTTAATGTTTTTGGTGAAAGTTTTTGGTTAAAATTTCTTGAAGCTTAAATAACATCATCACATGTGCATAGAATTTCATTAAACTTAAAAAGAAGCTTCTTCATCATGTTCATAGTTTAGAAAAGACATCCAAAACAAACTTTTGACCATAAACTGGACTAAGTTAGACTCTTAACAGAATAAAGAATTTTAGATTCATAAAATATTGCATATGACCTATATCGTCTTGTAAATAGTGTCAGGAAGTATTGTAATTCTCATGTATACTGATGAAACCTGCTTTATAGAACACCATTTTGGAAACCTCTGTCTCCACATATAAAGTTTGTCCGTTCTTCTTTCATAGATATTTTGCTGATATACTTGCATTTCTTTCAAGTTTGAATATTCATATATAGTTTTACAAGCTGAGGGTATCACTCAGTGAGGTCACTCACAGTTCTATTTTTTTGTCATAATCATAGTGTCATAATCATTATCAAGTTTACAAATATGTTTGCTATTGCCCCCACTATCCATGTATATCCCCACTATCCACGTCTAGTTAAAATTATGAGTTACGAAATAGCTGTATGAAGGTTAAATGTGGGGGCATCACTTTATCTAGTTTAGTATTGCAGCACTTGTCGTCCAGGAATACACAGTGAACCAGCCCCAAGTTACCTTATTCATTGTTGCACAATTTTTTTCTTAATTTACATAAATGTTATTAAAGATATCATTAAAAAAAATCAGGTATTATTATTGTGTAAAATTAATTTTGATTAACGTGTATTTTTTGTAAAATCAATAAAAAGAAATTAACATCATAAACTGATAAAGTTTAATAGATAACCAGAGGCTCACCTGAACCTGTAATCGCTCACCTGGTCTAGAGTAGCCAAGTAAGAATATATTTAACACAAGTTAAAATTGCAGTGTACGTTTATCTTGAAATGGCAAATATTTTATCAATTTACACTTGTCTTTTATCTTTTATAGTTTTCGAAGTAGTCAACAAAAACCGTAAACAAAAACCGTAAAAATTGAAAAACTTTTTAGAAACAAAGGGCAAGAACTCATGCATGGGTTACATTATTTCCTTCAAAATTGAAGGGCATGTAGATCTTGACATGGCAAACATTTCATCAATTTACACTTGACCTTTTATAGTTTTCGGAATAGAAGAACTGAAAAAAATTTATGAAAAAAGGGCAAGAACTCCTATATGGGCTTCAGGATTTCCTTCAAATTTGCAGGGTAGGTAGATCTTGACATGGCAAACATTTCATCAATTAACACTTGACCTCTATCTTTTATAGTTTTCGAAATAGAAGATGAAGTATGAAAAAATTGAAAAATTTTGATGAACAAAGGGCAAAAACTCCTACATGGGTTTTAGGATTTCCTTCAAATTTGAATGGTAGGTAGATCTTGACTTGGTTAACATTTTATCAATTTGTACTTGACCTATATCTTTTATAGTTTTCGAAATAGAAGACAAAGTATGTAAAAATTGAAAAATTTTGACGAACAAAGGGCAAAAACTCCTATATGGGTATCAGGATTTCCTTCAAAATTGCAGGGTAGGTAGATCTTGATATGGCAAACATTTTATCAATTTACACTTGACCTTTATCTTTTATAGTCTTAGAAATAGAAGACAAAGTATATGAAAATTTTGAAAATTTGGTGAAAAAAGGGCAATAACTCCTACATGGGTTTTTGGATTTGCATAAAAATTTCAGGGAATGTAGATCTTGTCATTCTAAACAATTTTACCGCATGTCAGATTTTTAATATCTTTAACAGTTTTCGAGTAATTTGCCAAAAAATGCAATTTACCCCTGTGTTCTATTTTTAGCAATGGCGGGCATGTTTTTTAACCTGCAACTATAAAAATAAAGAATTTGAAACTAGATACCCTACTGATAAATCAGTTAAAGTTTGGTACAATTTGGTCCAGTGGTTTCAGAGGATAAGATTTTTGAAAGTGAGCTAACGACCGACGACGGACGCAAAGTGATGGCTAAAGCTCACCCTGACATAGTCAGGTGAGCTAAAAAGTAAAGGATAGAGGAATCTGCATAGCATCTTCTCTTTTTTATATGACCGAAAAAAATTTTCGGTGGTATTATGGTATGACCCCGGCGTCGGCGTCAGCGTCGGCGTCTGCGTTGGCGTCTGTGGACACGGTTACTTTGCTACTTGTAAAAGGATCATTACGAAATTTTAACACAAGGTTCCTACGCACAGTGGGTTGCTGCAAAGTGAATATGGAATTATGGCCCCGTCCGTTTTAGAATAAGGGACCAAAAAGGGGCAATTTGGGGTATTTTCGCATATGTAGCTATAGAATGTTTATTGTTCTTCCGATTTTGATGCGGTTTGTTTCATTTTGTTGCTTATAAAATTATGCAACAGTAGTATGTCAACGGATTGGACCTCTTATTTACCGTTTACGAGCTAATAGGGGCACAAAAGGGGGCAAATATCAACATTTTAAATTTTTTATTTCTTGTCCAATTTCAATGCAGTTTTTTAATGGACTCCTCATGAAAAATAAGCTGAAGACATATCAGTCAAATTTTTAATAACTGGTTCTCATAGTGAGATATTAGGGGCCAAAAGGGTCCAAAATCTCAAATTTGCTATACATGGAAAATTTTTATTTTTCATTGGATTTTTATGGGATTTGTTTGTCTGGATTCCTCTTGACATAAGCTTTCAGTAGTATGTCAAAAAAATCTTTGAAATATTCTCTTCTAAAACCGCTTGGTCAGTTAGGAGCAGACTTTGTTAAAATGGTTCTTGGATGGTCCCCTTTCAGAATTATATCAGAAGACACTGCCACCAATTGCTATTTACATCAGTGGACATGGTTTTGATAATAGACACGGTGTTGGAAAATGTTTAAAATCTTCTTTGAAACTTCTTTACCAATTGAGTCCAAACCAGACCTAGGGTAATTAAATATGTAATTGTAATTAGCTGTAATTAATTACAATTTGTCTATGTAATTGAATGTAATGTGTAATTGAGACAAATTTGAATTACTTGTAATTGAAAGTAATGTATTACTTTTCAACATTTACATGTAATGTCAATTACATTTAATTACATTGCTTGATATTCTTTTAAATGAGTCAACAATGAAATGAAACTTAAAGCATGATGTGTTTACCAGCAATAATTGTTGACAAGTGATATTAAAGCATTTTTCATATTAAAGAAAAAAAAATATTTGTTCACATGCAAGTGATTTCTTTTGTGAGATTCATGATACAATGCTTACATAAAATTGTTTGAGTTTTTTTATGGTTTCCTCAATTATCCTGTCATTTTAAAACTAATATCTTAAAGATAAATAAACAATTATCTACTAATTATAATTCTTAAAACAAACAGAACTATTGATTTTCAAGTGATTTGACACTACCTTCATTACTTTGTTTATATAATGATTTGAAGATAATTCTATCCCTAGGGCATAGGTTGATATCAGTTTTTTTCTTTGGACACTATTTGTTAATTAGATCAATAAAATAACTAATGTGAACCTACGGAAAGTGATCCAAGTAAAAGATCAGACTACCTGCCCTTTTCCAATTAGCAGGTAAATAAGCACTCAAGTGTCTTCTTCCTCAGTAGAGCGGTGTGAAGAAATATTGCAAAGGACCTCCTTAGTGTACTCAGAACCATGATGTCCTTTGCGGTGTTTCTACAGACAATAGAGAGACTGATTTCAATGCTGGAAAAGTGTTTAAACCAGAGGTGGTCACTTGCAGACAAAAAATTCAGACTCTCATGATAATGATTATGAAGTTAACAATCAACTTTGAACTTTAAACTTCTTATTTGGGGTAACATGAAACATTGTTTGCTATATAGCTAATACCTTATATATTAGATGTCACTACTATTTATCTCTATATGAAAGTTACAACGTCAATGTCATCTTTAGTCTATTACTACTTGAATTTGAACAAAGTAATTCAAAAGTAATTAATTACAATGCTAAAGTAATTGTAATGTAATTTATTACTTTTCCAAATTTTGATAAATGTAATTTTAATGGAGATTTTCAAAAAGTAATGTAATTTAATTGTAATTAATTACTTTTGCATGTAATTGACCCCAGGTCTGGTCCAAACTGATGGAGTGGTCCTTAGGTGGTCCCCTTTCAGAATTACGTCCAATGAATTTGCCCCCAATCAAGACTGTCGACACATCAGCTGACAAAACATAGGACACTATGGGAAAAATGTTTGAAAATCTTCTTTTTGAAAACCCCTTAGACAAGTGGGACCAAATTTTGATGGAATGGTCCTTAGTTGGCCCTCTTTCAGAATTATATCTGCTGACCTTGCCTGCCAACCAAGACTGCCAAATCAACTGACATAGTTTAAGAATAAGACCCTGTGGGAAAAAATGTTTAAAAATCTTCTTTCCTGAAACCACTTAACCAATTAGGACCAAACTTTGATGTAATAGAACTTAGGTCATCCCATTTTAGAATTATATCAGATGACCCCACCCACCAACCAATACCGCCAAAATAGTTTCAACTAAGGGCATTTGGGGAAGAATGTAAAAATCCTTTCCTCTGAACCTGCTTAGCTTGTTGAGACTAAGCTTTGATGGATTGGTCTTTAGGTGGTCCCCTTTCAGAATTATATCAGATGTCCTTGCTTGCCAACCAAGACCACCAAACCAGCCGACATAGTTTAACATAGGACGTTATGGGGAAAAATTTTAAAATCTATCTGAAACTGCTTGGCCAATTGAGGCCATACTTTGTTGGGGTGGTCCAGAATTGATCCCCTTTCAGAAATATATACTCCTTCACCTCACCCAACAATCAAGATGACAGCCATCATTTGACATAGTTTTAACATAGAACCCTCTGGGAAAAATGTTTGAAAATTTTCTCTGAAACTGTTAATTCACTTTGGACCAAACATTGATAAACTGGTCCTTGGTTGGTGTCCTGTCAGGAATTTTACAATAAGCCTGCTTTTTAACAAGATGGCTGCCATCAGTGCACATTTTTAACATAGTACCCAATGGCAAATATGTTTAAACATCTCCTCTGAAGCTGATTGGCCAATCGTGACT
>MJUU01018838.1:62110-76466 GCA_002080025.1 Modiolus philippinarum
GCAACTACACACAATATTCCATCACAATTCACTGACAGAGGATTTATTTTATGCCCAATTGACTTAGGTTATCTTTTGCGATAACTTTATTGGCGGGGCATCCGTGTCTTACAGTCACAATCTCTAGTCTTATTTGTTTTGTTTAAAATTTAAAGAAGAAGCAAGTAGGATTGGACCCAAGGTACTAGTTATCAAACTTATGAATTCATCTTCTGCATTATTTTTTGTGTAAAACTAAGTTGTGTTCTGTATTTTCTTCACCTAAAACTGACTTACAGTTGCTATAATAGTTGTCTGCAAATTTGCTGAAAATTGAAACTTGGTTGTACTCTCCGCAATTAATGACGTTAATCGCAAATTCACCTATTTGATTACGTTTTTGATATTGTTTGTAAGAGTACTTTGTCCGACATTTTTATGTTTGCTGACGATCTGTTCCATGGATTAAAATGCATGGATGTAGTTCGACATTTAGCAAGTGAATTCCACTCAAGCCGGTGCTATAGGGCTGCCTTGAACCTGCTATGATAAGAGTGTTTACTCATTTTTGAATTCTCAGGTTGACTTAAAGATTAAGAGCAACAATTAATGGGTTGTTCCATTTGTTGAATCTTACCGGTTTGTAGGTCTATATACAGTGATTTTGTGCTATGTACATTTACTCCAATTCCTTTTATTTGTTCATTAAAACCAGTCTTAAGATCTAAGATTTAAGATTTTTATTTTTGAACCAAAGTTAAGTACCATCGTACCCTTGCCAGACTCAAGTGAGCGACCAATTTCTATTTATATGTTGAACAGGCAGGTAAAAAATGTTGAAGCTTGAGATTGCCAATTTTCATGAAATTTCATGAACTTAATGCTTTCAGATGGCTACAATTGCTTATTTTTTTTTGTTTATTTTTTTTGTAACAACCATGATAAGGTTTTCAAAGTTTGCAAAGCAAAATTTTCATCTGTTTACTGCAGTCATTTTGTGTTGGCCAAAATACAAATTGCAACTTAATCGTAGCCTGGTAACTTTCCAATCAATTCTTATTTCATAACTAAAATGTTTTGCTTAGACGATTTATAGAAAATTGTTTATATAATTTGTTGTATCAGTTAGGGTTCAGTGTGTGGTCATATTGAAAGAAGTTGTTAAGCTTTACACGTGCATCTTGTGAAAATATACTTAAAACAGCAGAGTGCCAGATTTACTATACATTTTACAATAACATTTTGTAGTAAGATTCGAAACACTTGAGGATAAAAAGAGGCCTGATAGTGCCAGTATTTGTTGGAAAAATGAATATCCATGCGCTTGTATTTGTGATAATAACAGGGAGTTTTGTTTCGATGACTCTGTCAGATTCTAAATCGTGTAATCGTCAGGAATGTGACACAAAAATGACAGTTCCTTTGATTGATGACAAAAATATTCCCCTTACTGCGTCCTTTGACATGTCAAAAGCAAATGAACGCATCAAGCAATTTGTTGCAGAAGCAATTGAAGATAAGATGGCTGAATTGACGAAAATGAAACTGGAAGAAGTTCTTTCCTCGCTGAATTTGGAGAAAAATCTTGAGCGTTATATTGATAGTGTGGAAAATAATTTAACGTTAAGCATTACTCCAGAAATTCAGAAATCAGCACAGGAGCAGGTTAAGTTAGGTACGTTCTCTTTTGCTTATTTGCTTCAAATGTTTGCTTAGAGATCCATGATGAAAATTTACAAACTCCTCGTTTTTTCATTTTAAAGGCAGTGTAATAATATCTTGTATAGTGACATATATTTTCTTTTTATGATCCACATGCATCTTCAAGAGCACTATAATAAAACTAAACCTTGTATCCCTTTTCCTGTTTTTCATGGCTAAAATTTATATGTGTTATACGATTGAAAAAAACAAATTCATTTCCTCAAATCTTAATTCTTAAATACCGAAAGTTGGTAATTTCGACAACTTATGTCTCTTCAATGCAGATCAAATCAAAATAATTTAAAGAAATATAAAAACTAATACAAAAATATGACAAATATGATCCAATCAGCTAGAGACAGTGTTTTGTACGAGGGGAAAAATATATAGATATTAAAAGTTTCCAAATTAAATCGTTTTTGCGGACCATCACCGAATTACTCACTACTGTGGTGCTTAATACCATCAGATACTTGACGGTCCACAAGCAGAGACATCAACCAAGTGACAATAGGTAATAAAATACCGAAGTTGCCTTAAATTTAGATTTGTTCGTTTCGATCAGTGTAGATGACTGTCACGTGACGAGGTATATAAAAATTGTTTAACCCTTTCGTTTCTACCTTTAACCTTTGTTTTACTCTTTGACCTAACCCGAATAATCCAGTCGTTATATTCCACTCACAACGATCGCTCCTACGGGTGATCAGCCGCTAGAGGGCGCAGAATTAACCAACAAGTGTTGAGGTTTGTTAAAGGGGGGGTCCCAATATCCCATATTTCAAGTAGTCTGGAGTGAAATATCCCCTTGATAATTTAAGATATCCCAATAATTATTGAAATATCCCATATCTCTTAGTCAAAATATCACACATTCCTGTAAGTTACAAATATCCCGTATGCCATGGTTGAAAGTCGTACATATCCCGGCCATATTCTAATATGCCATAAAAAGAAAACAAGCCTTCAAGAGCAGTGTTGCGTTGCTTTTGTTGCGTTGCTTTCAACGCTATGTTTTGATTTTCTTAAACAGAAAACGCACGACTGAGGAAGGAAGAAGTTGCCTTGTCCATCTGTACATCAATCAATAGGATTGGATACACACGAGCTGTTAGAAGAACACACTGTATTGACGGCAAGGGAGGAGACTGTAATGCTGTCTGCAAACGTCTTGGGTATTTATTACATCACTTTTTATGCCCCCGCCGTAAGGCGACGGGGGCATTAAGTTTTACCCCTGTCCGTCCGTCTGTACGTACTTACACGTAGGTCCGAAATTTTCGTCAAAGATATCTCAGCTTGTGTATGCAGGAATGATTTGATATTTTGTCTGAAGCTTTGGTATGATGAGTTGTACCTTGTCTCCCTTTTCAAGTCCGTTGTTCATCTACTTCCTGTTTGCCGATATATCTGTGTCTGTGTAACAGGTGTTAGACAGGTCGAAAACCTTTGTCCGTTTTTGTTTTCCATGTTCTTGATATAATTTTTTAGGTCGTTAGGGGTGTACCTCTTGGAAACTTATGAGATATATAGACCTCAGTTCTTTTCAAATTTTAATTTTGAAACTGATGAAACTTCAACCTCAAAACTAAAAAAAAATCTAAACCCAGAAACAAAAGAACAAGTACAAATGGTGGGCTCCTTTTTAAAACAGTCAATTGCACTGAGGACAGGGGTTAGTTGATTATGTTTGTTCATGTATTTGTGCACTTTATTAATTCTGTAGCCATTAGCCCATAATTGGGCAAAAAGTTGCTAATAAATTGAATTGAATTGAAAAATGTTAATGACTTAGCTATTCATATGTAGTTCTTATCTTTAAATGCTGACGACGCAGTTTTCCTAGTCGAGAGTACTGAAGTCCTCACCAGAATGCACAGTGCTCCCTCCTTATACTGCCCCTCTTTAATAGCGGGCCCTCACTTATCGCCAACCACTTTCAAGGTATATTTTTCAAAAAGTTGCATAGTAACTAATATGTGATTTATTTCCTCGACATATTGCCAAAATTTTCCCCAGTCCCAAAGGTGGCGATATAAGAGTCATATAACGGGTGGTGAACTGTAGATATATTTTGTATTTATTGTGATACTCGGAAATTACAGTAAATTGTTCTAAGTCCAAGGTTGTTATATTTAGTAAATGTAAACAAAGAAATATGCCGGTATTTACTGAATTTAAACTGGAGAATCATCTTATTAGAATGCCCGGCACCTGAATCGGTTTTCAGGGGCTTTGGCTACAGAGCTGCCGGGCGCGTCCCCAGGTGGTGGATAGGGGAATGCCCTGTCTATGCGGGGTAGTCAGGTCATAATACGGAAAGCCTGACCGCGAACCATTGTAGCCAAACTGTGTGGAGAAACGCCACGCTCCATGCAGTATAAAGACCCCTTCTATATTTATCTAAAGAGAGCAGACGCACTGGGTGTCGTATGGAAGGCTAAATTTCCTGCCCCTACCCATTTCTCCCAATTTTCCAGTGGCAGTCAAAAGTCGTTGCCCAGGTTGTCCCTTCCACCTTTATTTCTTTCTTCTGATACTTTCAATTTTTTGAATTGATTAACTTGTTCTCGTCCTGATATAGCTGAAATATTGCTCATTGGACGTTAAACTCTAACTAATCAATCAATCAATCTTATTAGAATGGAGCGGAATTCCTTGTTGAACAATACAGTAAGATTTTGTGGGTTTCATTTATCCAAGATTTACCTTTGAAAAAGGCCTGATTATTTGATAGCAGCGCTGATTTAATTGGAACAAAATGTATTGTAAGTTTAATATCTACACTTAACTTTGTTTCTTCAAATACTTATTATATAACCCATTTGGGTTTTATAAGAACAAAACATAAAAGAATTAATGTTTACAATATAAAACAGTTATTTGTCTCCTCTCCTCAGTTCTAATGACTGTTGTAAAAAAGAAACGACTGTTTTAATTTGTTCAGAGGTTGACGGATTTAGTATAATAGTCAACTTTTTTAACTGATTCAGGGAATTAAAATTTAGCTGAGTTTTCATATAATATTCTAAAAGTTGCTTTCTACAAGATTGATTAATTGCACAATTAAAGAAGAAATGTTCCTCATTGTCCAAGACTTTACATGTTTTACATAGTCTTTCCTCTCTGGGTATCTTATAGTATCTACCAGTTTCTATTAACAACTCATGGTCACTAACTCTAAATTTTGTTATAAGTTTTCTGTTTTCCTTATTGGGATGAGATAAATAATCTGTTTTTTCATTATTTATTTTTAGGGTTTTATACAGATTTAGCAATTTTATCACTTATCAGGTTTTTATAATATTCAGTTACAGAATTTTGAATTTTAGATTTCAATTTAAGTGTTTGTTTGTATGAATTACATTCAATCAGACAATTTTTATCAAAATTAATTTATTCTGTAACACTTTGTGCATAAGTATACCATGAGTAGGTACCATGTTCATGCAACATTTTTGATAAATCAAAAGCTTCTTTAAGAAAAAGGGTTAATATTACTATTATTTAATCTTGAAAAATATTTTAAAGACTGGATTTTTATAAAATTTTCAATAGGCAGAGAATTAAGTTCTGCTCTAACAATTAAGTTTGTTGAGTTTTTCTTAATTCCTAAAACATTTTTGATAAAGTTCAAATGAAGCTTTTCAATAGGCGACTTGTCAACAAATGCTAAAGTATCAACATTTATATGGTTTTTAACTGCACGAGATCTAGCTCTAAAAAGTATAATATAGTTATCCATAAAACAAATTTCAGCATTGTATGTTAAAATAGGCTGAATTAAACTTTGGAACAAGTTATGTCTTATTGTATAATCAATGATTATTTGGGACATTTTCAGGAAAACTCTACTTTTGTCTGCTGAAACACACAAATAGAAACTCTTTCGACCCAGCAATTAAATAGTAGTCATCAATACCTTAATATCAGTAACTGCTTTATTAAGAAGATGCAATCTTAATCTATATACGAAAGTGAGAAATGATATCAAAATTAACGGGGTACATCACTATGTTCGCTTCGTAACGCTATTGTTTGCTTAAAACAACAACAAAAAAAAAAAACAAAAACAAAAAAACAAAAAAGAACAAAAACTTGTAAGATACATTTTTGTATTTTTGTAGCATCTGGTAAAGCAAGGAATTAAAAACTAGATAACGACAAGATTCGTAATCATAATCACTTGTAAAGCATCACAAGCATACACCGAAAATTATGAAAAATATGCAATATGGGATTAACAAAATCGAATGAAAATAAGCCTGCAAAAGGAAAAAATCATTCAAGCATCTTAATTACTCATTTTGTACCAAGATTGTTGTGTCAAGCAAATAAAATTTCTATCGTATTTTCTCGACAAAGATTGAAAATTTATGAAAATATCAACTTTGCAACAGTCCATTTCGAAACTTCTCGGAGGAGTAAATGAGGCCGTTGCGTAGTGGACATAATAGTAAGTAAGTAAGTAAGTAAGTAAATAATTAATTTCTTTATTTAAAGACGGTCACTTAATTAGAACAAGTGTAATTTTCATTAGGGCCCTCTATAATCAACACATAAAATAGCAAATTAATAGATCAAACACACCAACAATACACAATAAAAATATAAATACACAATAAAAATATAAATACAATTTTATAAAGTTAAAGGGAAAATTCGCGAAAAAATAAAAAAATCAATATTTTATTCCTCATATCTTAGTTAGCACATAAATATATGTATTACCGTTCAATTGTCTTGGATAACTGTACAAGACTGAATTTATTGTGAGCAAATCCCGATGCATCAACCGCCATATTGTCGTCGTGTCAACTTTAAAAGTCACGTGATACCTAAAGACCACAAAATACCAAAACTCGATAAGCCTGTGTAAAAACAACAAGTACATAACCCTGATGTGTCCAAATAAATATAATTTCTTTCACTAAATTCACCGATTTATGCAATTTATTCAATAAAGAGATGAAAATGTGCAGCTATTTTTTCTTAATATATCATTAAATTGATAATATATCAAGAACTTTTACGAAATTCCCGTGTTCACAATTAAATAAACAGAAAACATTTTGTAGAAATTAGGATTTATATACAAGAAGTATTCATAGTTATGCAGGCTTGTACTGACTATATTTTGTATTAAGAAGACAGGTGTCAGAACCATCCGACCACTTCTGTATAAATCACTTGACCTTACCTGGAAAAATGACGACCTCGGAGTATAATTCCCTGTTGATACCATCCGCTGTGTACACGATCAACTCCGCAAACACCTTATGCACTGAATCGGTATGCACACACCTGAGACATACCTATACCATTCACATACCTATAGTCATACATACAAACAGTAGAAACTCGGGTAGAAACTTCTATCTTGTTGTTTTTTTTTCTTGAAACTGATCGCAGTTGTATTTACATTGGAGCTACATTTTTATGTCATGCTATATTGTCGCGCAGGCCGTGAGACGGCTCTTTTTATGGAAATTATTAAATAATAATAACTTTTATTTGCAGACAAAAGACTCGTTAGAGTCATAGCAATACAATACAAAAAGAACACAATACAAATCACAAGAAACATACAAAAATCATATTTTTCAAACATTTCAATTTTTAATATTAAAACAGTAAAGCTGAACCTTCTCCCCTCAGTTCTAATGACCTCTTTATGAAAGAAGCAACTGCTTTAATATTAGAAGGTGATGACGGATTCAGAATTGTTTTTAAATTTATTATGTCTGATCCAGTTTTCAGGTCAAAATCTAAATTAAATTCTAGTTCGTTACGTAGAGGATTATTTATAGGACAATTTAGAAAAAAGTGATATTCGTCATCTAATTTTTGTTTACAGCTTAAACAAAATCTCTGGTCTCTAGGTATTTTTTTATATCGCCCGATTTCAATTTGAAGCGAATGGTCACTAGTTCTAAATTTAGTTATATATTTAAGCGTTTCAAAATTGGGATGGGACAAATAATATTCCATTTCAGTTGGTTCTTGTTTTAAATATTTGTATAAAAATATTTTATTATCTTCGTTAAGGCGTGAAATTTTATTGCACAAAATATCATTATAATGGTCATCTATTTGTTTTTTCAAACTTTTCTTCAAATTATTAAAAATTTAATATTTTTACAGGTGTCTAGTTCTTTAATATCAATACCAATTTTTGAGCATAAATCTTTGGCATATGTAAAAAAACCAACGTGCTAGCCAAGCCTGGTGTAGGGGAATTTTTATTTATCGTATTTTCGTCCACAGCATATTACCTTCTATATAACGGAAAGTTTTAGGGCAAAATATGCTGGATCGTTTGGACACACAGATGTATAAAATCATAGAGAGGGCCATTTTCAGTAATATAACAATCTGAAAGTTCATTAACTCGATCATATTATAAAAGTCAATATCATCAACTTCGCATGCTCAGAGTCTTGGTATTGTGCTCAAATCACATAAAACCCATGTACATGGCATTGAAATGAGACTAAAAAGTGCAATAAAAAGTGTCAGAAAACTGCATATAAACGTTAAAATACTATACTGGACAAAACATAATCTCCATGGTTTACAGTATATAACACAACTGTCTGTATAAACGATTTCGGCATTATAAGTTTATATTTTTTTCAGACAACTTGAACCCATGGCACATAAGCATTTGAAAGTTTCACTTGTATTATAAAATGTTGAAGACATTAAAAAGGCATTACAAAAATCAACCTCTTATAGCGTTATTTTTTTTTATATAGAAGCTGGGACTAATATATTGATCATATTTGTCCCAGACTGAAGTGAACACAGACGGATTCGGCTACTGAAAAGGATTCCAGAAAAAAGGGTCTACGCTAATTTGACTATTTTGTCAAGCTGCTGCACGAAATAAATCATTCTAACCCCGAATACAATATCTTCAGATCATATAGTTTTGAGCCGGGTGAATGACACTTTTTACAGTGTGTGACCCTCGCAGAAACATACAATCCTGAATGAATTGCATCTGTCTTTTACAATTTCTCCAGTTTCCGTCATTTATTTGGTTGTTAATTAATCTCTGATGATTACATCACTACAAAGGTATTAATTTTTCATCACTGGAACACAGGAGCACGCACATATTCATTACTTCCTATTTGTTTTTAGGATAATAATAGAGAATTAATGTTTTTTGTTATTTTTAACTACTTTTCTGAGACCTTTCTGCATCGATTTAAAACATAAGTAGCCAATTTTATTTCTTAGTAAATTTAGTATGAAGTTATTCTGCGAAGAAGTTATGCTGAACGAAACAATAAGATTTAGACAAAAGGGTAACACGCTTGTCCTTGTTTTTCTACAGTTATTAGTTATTCCATGATCTCACTCGAACAATCAACAGTGGTACGATTGTTTTTAGCTCACCTGGCCTAAAAGGCCATGTGAGCTTTTGCCATCACTATGCGTCCGTCGTCCGTCCGTCCGTCCGTCCGTCTGTCAACAATTTCAAAAATCTTCTCATCTGAAACCGCTAAGCCAAATGTAACCAAACTTCACTTGAATCATCACCAGGGTATGGCTTCTCAAAATTGTGTTCGATTAATCGGCTGGTCAAACAACATGGCCACCATTGCTAAAAATAGAACATAGGGGTAAATTGCAGTTTTTGGCAAATAACTCGAAAACCATTACAGATATCAAAAATCTGACGTAGGTAAAAGTGATCAGCATAGCAAGATCTACCTGCCCTGCAATTTTGATGAAAATCCGATAAACCGTCCTTGAGTATTGCCCTTTTCCCGTAAAATTTTCAAAATTTGTACATTTCTCATTTCAAAAAGTGTGATAGATAGAGGTCAAGTGTATATTGCAAAAATGTTCAGCATATCAAGATCTACAAACCCTGAAATTTTGAAGAAAATCCAAAAACCCTTGTAGGAGTTATTGCTCTTTTTTCACAGAATTTTCAAAATTTTCATATTTTTCGTCTTTTATTTCCAAAACTATAGAAGATGAAGGTTAAGTGTAAATTGATAAAATGTTTGCCATGCTGTGTGGATTAAAAAACTGGTGTTTAAAATTGTTTGTTGACCCCCTTTTTCAAAATGGCTGCCAAAAAAGGCGGGAAAATTCAACATTGTCCGATTTCAATGAAATTTGGTTTCCAAAAACGTATTGATATCGCAACTTCAAAACTGATGTTTAAAAATATTCGTTGATCCCCATTTTCAAAATGGCCGCAAAAAAAGGCGGGAAAATTCAACATTGTCCGATTTCAATAAAAATTGGTATCCAAGTGGATATTGATGTCACTACTTCAAAACCGGTGTTGAAAATTGTTCATTGACTGCCATTATCAAAATGACTGCCATAAAAGGAGGGAAAATTCAACATTGTCTGATTTCAATGAAATTTGGTTTCCAAATAGATATTGATGTTGGGACTTCAAAAACGGATTGGTGGTGTTCAAACTACTAAAGTAGTTCAACTGTATAGCTTACAATGGTAGCTTGATTGTGGCAACTGAAAGCCAGGTGAGCGATACAGGCTCCTGGGAGCCTCTGGTTTTTTTTTTAAAATAACCGAGATCTAGCCAAGTGACGTCACTCAGCTAAACTTTATAGCAGAAATGAATAATAAATATCGTTTTTCTCCTATACCAGTGCGAATTTTTACTTTAAACTTGGTTGAACATGTTCACAATGTTACTTAGAGTAAATTAAGGTCTTATTCCAAATTTAGTGAGTGTTCCCTTTAAAACATCATGTTTAGCATTTGCTGAAAAGTCATCAAAACAATTTTGTTTGAATTGAATATTTGATAAAAGCTGGTAATCCATTCTAGATTTCTCCTGCAGAATAATGGAATGACTTTTTATAAAAAAAATTATATTTGGTCTGGGTAGGAATTAATTACAATCCGAAGAAGAACGTAATCAGTAAGATTTACTGGTATATTTTTGCAATAGCAAATATTTGGGAACCAACCCATTTACAATCTTATACATTAAAATAATAGTATTAAAATTAATCTTTGGTACTCTACTCTCTCAGTAAATGATAACTATTTTCAGGGAAGAAAACATAAATTTTGATGGTGTATCAAAATCGCAGTCTAGGATAATATTTGCTGTTCTTTTTTGCAACTTTATATTCTGTCAGACTCTCGTTTAGATGCACTTCCCCCTACCGTGCAGCTATAGTCAATATAAGGTAATATATAAGAGCTATAAAATAATTGTCGTACATGTGACGATAGATATGACCTTATAGGTGACATTTTAGATGTAAGTAATTTACAGGTCCTATTTACTTGTTCATTCCAGCTTAAATTTTCATCTATTTCGATACAAAAAGTTTCTGTGAGTGCAAATTTTCAATAGAAACATCGTCTATCTTAATATCAAGACCTGGCAATTCTGAAAGGTTTTGTCTTGACCCTAATAGCATAAACTTTGTTTTTTTTGTGAATTTATTTCCATTGAGTTATTTTTACAGCATAAAGCGACTGCATTTAAATTTTCTTGCAACACAGAGGTAAAAATTTCAATACTTTTATCATGGCAATGTAAAGTGGAGTCATCAGCGAATAAGACAATTCGGACTTGTTTCTTTGAAATGGTAGATCACTGATATATATTATGAATAAGAGAGGGCAAAAAAAAAACTGACCCCATATGTCATAAAAGCTGGGTTTAATTAAAGACTACCACATTGAACTTCCTGTTGGCCCCCTGGATCTGCCACTGTTTGTATACGTGTATTTTCGTAGTTTTGTCAATATAATAACAAAAGCCCTAGTGCAGGATTATCTTATTTTCAGGAAGAAAAACTTTAAATAAAATAACGATCAATATTGAATATGCATGAGTTTGATACTACAAATGATTCCTAACACAACTTTTCTCAGAATAGCCACTTATTCGTTGCAATTTGATGGCTACATATCAGAGAGTACGAGTGTCAGAAATTTTGTAATTAGAATTAAAATGCTGACCTTTTGTTTTGAAGAACTTTGCTTAAAGAACAACATGAGCAAAAATTTTTGAAAATCCATGGAAGAATTTTTGAGATATAAGACGTCAAAGATTTGGTGGGAAAAGGTTTTCTATAGAGTTTTCCTTTAATTTTCATTAGCTGTATGTATGCCTTGAAATATATAAAAATATAATTGGAAGTTTATAAAATTTTATGCATTGTCTGTTTTTTTTGCATTTTAAAGTGACCTATGACGAATAAAATAAGATACATGTACAAAAAATTCAACCCCGTTTAAATGGATAAAACACGAGGATATCGAATACTTCTGAAATCTGACAAAATGTTATAGAAATTAAAACATGAGGCTCTCAAGAGCCTGTATCGCTCACCTGGGTCATGGCTGACACAATAAGTCAAAATAATCACAATGTTTAAGGTTCTCATTTTCAAATTTGTTTACTGACTGTTTAAGGTTCTCATTTTGAAGTTTGATGATGTTATATGATCCAAAATTAAACTATGTTCCCCACTGGCAGCTATTTTTGATGGGGCGTAGAAGAAGAAGACCATGTAAGGATCATTGTGCCTCACTTTGGTTCTAATTGGTATAGTATTTTCAGAGGAGATCTTTAAATGATTTCCCATGGGGTCCAAGGTTAAACAATTTTTCCCAGTGACTGCCACCTTGGATGCTATGTGGACATGCCAGACACATTTTATGAAGGGGACCAAGTAAGGACCACTGTGATTAAGTATGATTCCAATTGGCCATGTACTTTCAGAGTAGAAGATCTTTGAATATGTTTCCCTATAGGATCCAATGTTAAAAACACGTTCCCTCCTGGCGGCCATCTTGGATATGATGTAAACTTGCTGAACACATTTTTAAAAGGGGCCACCTAAGGACCATTGTGACTAAGTTTGGTTCCAATTGGTCCAGTATTTTCAGAGGAGAAGATTTTTGCAATATTGTCCAATTATGGACAAAGTTCCCCGCTGGCGGTCATCTTGGATTACGTGCAGACTTGCCGGACAAAATTTTCAAAGGGGACCACCGAAGGACTATTATGACCAAGTTTGGTTCCAATTGGCACAGTGGTTGCAGAGAACATCTTTGAATGCTTTCCCATAGGGTCCAATCTTAAACCGCGTTCCCTGCTGGCGGCCATCTTGGATATGATACGGACCTGCCAGACATTTTTTAAAGGGGCCACTTCAGGACCATTGTGCCCAAGTTTGGTTCCAATTGGCTCAGCGGTTTCAGAGAAGAAGATGTTTTAATGAAAAGTTTACAATGGACGGACAACTGACACAGTGATGGCATGGCAAGAGGATCACCATGGCATAGCCATGCAGGTCAGTTATAAAATTATGCAGGCTATGAAGTTAAGATGCTTCTTCAATATTTATTTAGGAGCGATGTTTGCATGGTGGGCAATCAAAACTTACTATGTAGCACAATATACATTTATATTATTAATTTGATATCGGTTGAAGAATTTGATTAGTGGAGAAATGGTCACATGACTCACTATATTTTAAGAGATTGACTAGAAAACAGTCTATCAAAAAGTTATATCGCATGTTACTAAAAATAGTACTACATATCGCATGTTCATATGAATGTTTGTAGAAGGAACATTAAAATATTATTTAATTTATTTGCATGTAAATGAATTTTCTAAGAGTCAATTCTATATTATACACACTATAACTATATTGTATTATAGTACTTTGAATTTTAAATATATTAATTTCTTAAATATTTCGATTATACTAGTATTTTACATTTAGATATTTAGATAATAGATAACAATGACCTATTTAGTGTTCCTGTTAATTAATAATATAGCAATTATAGTCTGTGTATGAGGTCGATACGCTGGAAAAGCATATCGACCTCGAATTTCATCCTCGGTCGATATACTTTTCTCAGGTCGATATAACATCGTATCGACTTCATACACAGACTATATTTGTACAATATACAATTATTATTAATTTGTGAAATAAGTATAGATTATGAAAGTATTTTTACAAAAAATGTAAAAATTTGTATAAAAACACTTTTTTGCTCTCGATTATGTAACAAATAATTATTTTTGATAAAGTGAAAGCAGGGAATTTCTCGAAAACTTAAAGGGAAATAACCCATAACCATATGGCATTAAAAACAATTTTTTTTTTGGTGAAAAAGTGTCAATAACTACAACACAGGCTGTTGGATATTTTTCAAAATTTTAGAGTATGTAGATCTTGATATGCTGAACATTTTTACATTTATTCTTCACCTTTATCTGTTACAGTTTTTGAAATAAAAAATAAAAAATGCATAAGTTTTGAAAATTTTACGGAAAAAGGGCTGTAACTCTGAGACGGGTATTCAGATTTTCTTCAAAATTGCAGGGTAGATAGATCTCGCCATTCTGAACAATTTTACCTCAGTCAGATTTTTGATATCTGCAATGGTTTATAAGTTATTTGCCAAAAACAGCAATTTACCGCTATGTTCTATTTGTATACCCCCCGCAAACAAAGTTTGGGGGGTATATAGGAATCACCCTGTCTGTCAGTCTGTCTGTCTGTCCGTCCGTCTGTCCACACTTCTCGTAAGCGCAACTCCTCTTAAACCACTCGAAGGATTTTGATGAAACTTTACGCAAAGGAAGGACACTATATGGAGATGTGCATGAAGAAATATAATTATTGTC
>MJUU01018838.1:93251-118569 GCA_002080025.1 Modiolus philippinarum
TTTGTCGGGCAATTAAGAATGAGAGTATTTGTAAGAGTACTTTGTTCAATATTTTTATGTTTGTTAATCCAAGGTAGTAGCATTGATCGACATCTAGCTAGTGAATTTTTCTCAAGCCGGTGCTAGGCGTGGTCTTGAACTTACTACAAGGTATGAGTCTTTGTTCATTTGCTTAACTTTATCCTGTGCTTCTTCAGACAACGACCACCCCAGAAAAAAAATTGTTAGGGACCGACCATTTAACTTGAAAATGGGGGGGGGGGGGGCTATNGGGGCTATGTTTTTTTTTTTCTAAAAAAATATTTTGGAGCTGATTTTATGTGGAAAAATATTTTGGCTGCTAAAATGATGAAAAAAAAATTCTGAAGGAGGCTTTCTGCCCCAAAAAATTATGTTAATTTTGAAAAAAAAAATTTGTTAATACACCTGAAAAATATAAATAAATTTTTTATCGGGAAGCGCGAAAAAATTTTCTGCCCAGAAAAACCATACCCCCCTTTTTCAGGTTAAATTGTCGGTCCCTTACTTTAATTCCAATGATTTTTCACCTATTTATTTTTTGACGTTGTCTCTATATATATTTTCTACGTCATATTATTTTATGCATTACGGTTAACCACAGTACATTTTATAACCACAAGGGCGCCGAGTAAATTAAGCTTGCGAATAGAATTGGGTATAGTCATTTCATTGAAATGAAAATAAATAATGAAGGGGATATATCCTTTGTGCACTTGAAAACGGTCGAATCTCCCTATATGTTTTTGCAATTGTAGGATAATTTGTTCTTGAAAAGTGTTTTAACAATGGCTAAAAATTTCGCTCTGTGCTATTTGCGTAAATTTAGTGTTGAATACAAAATATGGTTTCGCTGAAAAAAAAAAAACAAAACAACAAAAAACTCGCATATCACAACCGACTTTACATGACAATATTATATTATTAATTTACATCTTTCATGTAGCTTTGACAAATTCACAAATAGCAGAACGATTAGTGCTAAATATTAACTTAAAACATTGTCCTTGAATTATTGGTTTTGGGTTGACGATACGGTTCTCACTCACCTTAAAAACTTAACAATAAAAGAATTGATGACTAGAGATGTAGAAAGAATTCTTAGGTTCATTTACTCCATATCCTTTCGTAAAAAATTCTTAGATTCTAGTCTTTTTTCTTCTTTGTAAATGATGATCGAAAAGTCGTGCTGAATCGCTTGATACTGAAAATCAAAGCTAACAAGAAAAAGAATAATGCATACATATCTATAATATAAAACGAATACCATGGCATGTCTAACGCAGAGGGTCTAAAATGCTCTGCTCCATATTTTGTTACAGGGTCTATCCAGTATGCTGCTCTCTTAGACGGAGTATGTGGACGACTATGAAATATCTTCGATGCTCGTTGAATTTTGATTTTGTACGTTTCGGAATATATTACTCTTAATATTTTCTACCAATTCATCCACCGAAAAATTCACAATATCCATTGATATTCCGTACTCTTTCTCAACTATAACAGCAGCATTAGAGAACTGATCATAGCTCAATGGGATTCCTAGTATACAACGATTGCGCATTTGCGGGATCGCTCATTATTTTAGCCAAACAAGGAGTAATCTGGTACAAAACTGGTTCCAAGACGCTGATAGACGAAGATAGTAATTTCTTCCTTTCCTTTCAAGTTTCGTTTTTTGTGGGTTGGAAATGTTCCTCGTGGATTTCTTTGTTAGTTGAAAACGACTTTTTACCCGTATGTTTAATAACAACGTCAGATTCGTTGGTAGAAAATATTTGTCCCTTGCTCCAACGTTGGATGATGTCATTTTTGCTCCGGTTGACCCCAGATGACCTCGTCTAAATGACGAGTCAAATCCGGATTGGAAACGATGCGCAACCCATGTATTGGTACTCCATGGTAAAGGGCTTCAAAAATTCCACTTTTACCGCAATGAGTAATGAAGAGTTTAGTCTTTCTGTGGCCTAAAAGATCATTTTGCGGTATCCAAGGAGTAAACAGAACATTTTGATGTATAAAGGTTGTGTTACCAGATACTCAGCTGATTAAATTGACGAAAAGGTTGAACAGGTTTATGTAGGATGTTCTCTGGAATAGTTTTGACAATGCTTCCAAAAGACATGACAACCATGCCATCAAATCTTTTCACAAACGTCTCAAAATATGAGGACAGATTCCTGGCATCTTTCGTAGAGAGTCCTCCGCACAAGATTACGTTAGGGGGAATTGGTAGTGCAAAATCCATCAGAACATCGCCATCCACGATATGAAGTAGTGCGTTTTTCTTCAACTGGCTGTTTGTCAGATAAGGCCGATTGGGTGCATATTTTGCCACCAAATTTTCAAAGGATGGCATCGTTTGGTAAAACAAATTCAGCATGTGCAATATCATGTTATAGGTACGTTGGGAAAATGTCATTTTTCTGTGAAACTTGAAAAAAGAGTCGGCATGAAGGAAGGGGAAAACGGGACACGATATAAGGTGAAGTCAATGTGTGCACCGATATATACGAAAGGAAGGGACAGTTTATATGCCATAACTTCAAAACATACCAAATACTCAAAACTCACTATTGCATAATCAAAACTCTCAGCTGTAAGTTTTCTCTGTAAATCTATATCCTCCATAAAATTAACACACTGGTAATGATATTCTTTAACGGCATCGAGTTTTGCGCTAAATTTTGACCCTTGGTGGTTGAAACACACACACACACACAGACACACACACACATTGTAAAAATACACTGAATAATTATTTATTAAGTGCATCATATATTTGTATGTTCAATTATTCATTGCAAATGTTTCAGATGCTGATAAAATCTTCAATCTTGCATATCATTACGACTAAGAAAAAATCAATAAATTTGACTAAATTTGTTTAAATATTAAATGAATAACAAAATGATCTGCAGAATCTTGATGAATTTTTTTTCTTTTCACATTATTCATTTCAGGAGGCATGTTAATATCAGTGTTAAAATTCAATTTTCTGACAACTTTTTCATCTTCAGATATAAATTTAGCACAACAGTCAGTGTCCTGTGGTTGTTTGAGTGTTGCGATCGTCTTTTGCAACGGATGAGAAAGATTGTTACAACACTTTGTCAGTTAATGTCATGCTTGTTGATAACCCCGCATTCATGGAAAATAATGAGCATGGGTGTAGCGTTGCTCAAACCGATGCTGGGGGCCGTCTTGAACTTACTATGAGGTATGAGCATACTTATTATTGACGGCCTCGTGACGTCAAGATGAAGACGTTAAAAGCGTTCTTCCTTTGACCTTTTTTTTACCATGTATTTGTAAAGACTTTGTCTCATATGCATTTACTCAAATCCTTTCAGTGCTTATTTTGCAAGAAAATGTCTGTCTCCAACTTTGCCTGTAACTTTGTTATTAATAAAGATACTATGATAAATGAGGTATCATATGAAATGAAAAAGACTGAATCGACTCTAAATGCTCATTTCAATATTTTTCCTATTAGCATCAATGTATTAATTTCCATATTTTGCAACAATAGGATTTTTGTCTTATATTTGTAAATCTAGAATAATGTTTACAGCTTAATAGGAAATTGAATTCTGTTTACTTTATCCAAAAGAACCATTCAAATGCAACAAAATCGTGTCTCATATTTTTGATATAGGATCTGGTTTGAAAATAGAAAAAAATTAAATTTTTACTGCTAGAAATTTTATTTCTCAAATTTGTTTTAACCATTTCGTGTATCAAATTTTGCAGCTATAAAAAGGTTTTTTCAGATAAGGTAAACAGAATTCATTCACATGCAAAGCTGTAAAAGTTATTTTAAAAATATAATGCACAAAACCAAATATTTTGCCAAATATGGAAATTTAGACATTGATACTAAAGAAGAATAGTATCAAAATCAGCATTAACAGACAATTAAATCATTTTCCTTTTATTTGATACCCGATTTGTCATTTTATCCTTACTAACAATAAAGTTATGGGTATTCAAAGTCAGGGATTGACGTTTCTCTTCAAAAGACTGTTGTTCCACCTTAAATATTTTGTTCCTAATGTGATAATGAAACATTTATATGAATATAGCAACGTAATAGATTTATATGAAGGTAAATGTAGTCACTTCCTGTTATTATTTTTAAAGTGTCTACATCTAAGTGTTTGGTCAGTCTAATTGATTGCTAACAACTACTTGTAATACTTAAAATTTACACGTCGTACTTAAAACAGGAAATTGGAATTTCCCGCCAAACGTAAGCTGCATTTGTTTCATGTCTGTGTGAAGATATGGAAGTTCATACAATTCTTTGCTTTTTTTCTATCATAGCAGGAGGTCTAGTTTCCAAGACATTTTCAGATTCCGGTTCGTGTCAAAGTAAGGAATGTGGCACAAAAACGACGACAGTTTCTTTACTTGACGACCAGAATATTCCTCTCACTGCGTCTTTTGACATGTCAAAAGCAAATGAACGCATCAAGAAATTCGTTGCTGACGCTATCGAAGAAAAAATGGCAGAATTAACGAAGATGAAACTAGAGGATGTTCTCGCCTCAATGAATTTGGAGAAAAAGTTGAAAAGCTATGTCGATAGTGTTGAAAATAATTTGACTTTGAATATAAAACCACAAATACAAAAAGTAGCACTGGAACAGGTCAAGACAGGTACGTACGTTTTCGTATATTTGACCTCCTTATTTGAAATATTTCTTTATTCAGATTTTGTTGTTTTTTTATAAACGGACAAGGGTCTGTTTACACATTTTTTTTAGATGGGAGCTCTTTTTTGTTTGCAGCAAAAACAAATCAAAGGAGGTGGCATAGACATGTACAAAAATGCATTCTTGTTGGTTTCACACATTTGCACATAAGGAGCGTTTCCTGAAAAAAAAAAAACAAAGAACAAAAAACAATCGTATTGGTAAATAAAAAATCTCAAAACCGAAATTGGTTTTCGTAAGGTATCGGTACTAAATTACGAACTGCAGTAACAATTTTGATAAAATCCGTATAAAATTGATGAAAAGGAATAATTAAATCAGATCACAATAAAATCGAGTGCCGGTACCAAGTCCGGCTGTCCCGAGTTCCTATCGATGTCTACATTCGTCTTTTGTCTTATTCGTGTTCTTCATGTGTAATCCCATGGCAGATTGTGGAATGAAATTATAATTTTCAGCCATTGTAGGTGTTTCCTGTTATCCATTTTTTACATACACTGTTTATGCCATCATTCTGACACTTTGTTTTGTAAGCAGTTCGTACTTAATAATCTTCTGTTTTGGTTATAGGTAGTTGCCAACTTTGAATAAAAGTAATGAAAATCCACTAGAAGTTCTCTGAATTAGAAGAAATTAATGAATGGTTAAGAATAAACAAGAAAAATAAATAGGTTCATGTTCTTGATTTTAAGATACAAGTAATTAAAAATTTGGAGGGAAATGTCCATTTACTAGGGTTTTCATAGGCTCTGTATAAAAAATTGTAAGTCTTGGAAATACAATGAAGAAGTAATGTCAATTTCTTGTCATGTTTTCCGCAATTCCTTATATGTACATGCTAGTAGAATATAGCATGAAAAATTAATGTTCCTGGGCAAAATATTTTTACATTTTATGATAAGTAAAAAGACAGAAGAGTCCGCATATCTGAGCAAATTAAGTTATTATTTTTCTTCTATTAACGGGACGTTCAATATAAAGGGTCTTGTGTATTTTGAGGTTCAAACTGATGTTCAAGAACCAGTAGAGTTGAACTTACTGCATGTCTATCCTGCTGAATCAATTATTACTATCACAACTCCTTGCAGCAACAAATTGTTTATATTGCTGCGGTCAAGGATGGGACAAAACTTTCAGTTTACCGAAATTAAGATTTACACCCCAAGCTGTCTACCTTTCATTGACTCGCCGTCGTGCTAATACAACATTGTATACATTTGTCAGGTCTTCACGTCTGATATATCTACAATGTACACATTTCACATCGATGAATCTAACACAGTGTGTAAGCTTTAGGTGTTAATATTGACTTCCGTACAATAAAAGTTTTGCCACTTCCTTGACCGCAGCAATACAGGTGTTTCATGACAGAAATTCTTTTGTAGTTTAGGCGGAAATTAGTACCTCAACACCAACAAGGAACTGAAAACTTTATATTGCTGATCAATGACAAAATACCGAAGTTACTGTGAATTTAGTTTCTACACATGCGCATTTCGACAATGTCTCTTCAATTGGATAAATAAATGCTGATATACTTCTTAAAAAACATACTTTTAATGTTTTTAAAGTGCCCACATCTCACTATTTTATAATGCGAAGTTTTCTTAAATCGACCTAATGAGCGCTCTTTGATTGTCCATGTTATAATTTTCCATTGGCTTAGGACACTAGTGCTTTTGTCGGGCAACGAATGACAGTAATTGTAAGAGCATTTGCCTGTTTAACTTATGTTTTTTGACGATCCTACCAGTTGAATAGGGTCTGTAAGTCTCGTCATGTGACACCGAGAAATCACGATAAAATTGCAATTTGAAAACGTTTCCCGCCAAAATATGACGTCGCAGGATTATGACGTTCATTTTTTTTGCTTTAAACGTCATATATTTGTGTTTAAAATTCAATTTCCGGGTACAAGTTTTAGTCCCGGAAGTTCCAAAATGAAACGAGACTTACAGACCCTATAAATAAAGACATGGATGTAGCGTTGTTCGAAATCTACCATGATTTCCGGTCAAACTGGTGCTAACTTACTTTAAGGTATGAGCAAAAGCTCATTGTTGAAGGCCTCACTGTGACTTTAAGATGAAGAACAACAATAAAATACATCGGCAAACGAATACCGAAGCAAGAACAAGGAAAGGGGAAATTCTAAAATCATAAATCCAAAATCATGGCAATTCACAGCAACACGAACTGAGACAGTATGACAAAGACAAAACAAATAAACAAAAATGAACAAGAATGCCACAAAACTAAAGCACTAGCAGTGTGAACCCCTATAAAAACTGAGGTATCATCAGGTGCTCCGGAAGGGTAAGCATGATCTGCTCCACATGTGGCACCCGTCACACTGCCAGTGAAAAGTCCGGTTTTGTCACAATCGATGTTAGTCAGTCCGGTAACAAACTCTGGATCTACCCAAAAATATCTGTTCTCATTTGTGAAACAGAAACATTGTAATGGTCTGTCAAATCGTGGTGACGACCGTAAAACTTCTGTATTGACAATTGCAACAGTGACTGAAAATACCCTTGATGTATAAGTTTTTGAGACAGTAATTCGTTGTTCCATTACTTGGATCTACCATGTACATGCATTTACTCCATATCCTGTCATATGTTTAATTCACTTGATCTGTAATCGCTTGTTACAAAAATGTTACATGAAACAGTAGAATTGTAGGATTCTGTCGCAGTCTGATCTATTTCATTTTTTTGTTTTGTCATAATTGGGCCTATTTTCTCCCTTTATCATCGCTGTATCGCCAGGTTTTTTGAACATTCATTTCACAAATTACTTTCGACTTGTCGTATATATTAGAACCGAAGGAAACACGCCATTTTCATTTATTTGTAAAATAAAATTTACTGAACTGGAACGAAATTTTGCAATATATTTTATATATTTCCCCTTTCGTTTTAAGCATTTTGTCTGGAATTAACTTACGTGACTTTTTAGATGGGTGTTTGTTAGAAGATGGAAAACAAATGTTCCAGTAACAGACGTATTTGCTGCCATCAAGACTAATCCGTCGTATAAAGACTTTTATATCTCGTTCGAAGGTTACCATTACATGCGCCATCTGATAAGTGTTTAAATGTTAAAAAACAACTTACCGGAAACGCTGGAAATTGATGTATGCTCTATATTTTTCAGTTATATTGTACTTCATGCATGGTGACTTCAAGATGAAGAACAACAATAAAAGCGTTGTTCCTTTGCTTGTTTTTTACCATGTATTTGTAGAGACTTTGTCTCATGTGCATTTACTCCATATCCTTTTATTCACATTGTACTTTATATTAGCAAGTTTTCTTACAATCAAACTTGATGAGCGCACTTTTTATGTTTATGTTGTTATTGTCCACTAGCAAAGGACACAAGTGCCTTTGTCGGGGAATGTAAGAGCACGTTTGATGACAATCCTGCATCTATTGGCTCAAACATCATGGATGTAGCTTTGACAATTAGCAATGAAGTCCGCTCAAACCAGTGCTAGAGGTCGTCTTGAACTTACTATGAAGCATGAGCATAACTCATTGTTAAACTCCTCGTGGTGACTTCAAGGTGAAGAACAACAATAAAAACACTGTTTAATCGCATCGTTCGATCTACCATGTATTTGTAGAGACTTTATCTCGTGTGCATTTACTCCATATCTTTTCATTGTTTCAATTGGTTACCTATATTATTCATTGGGTTTGTATCTTGTGTCATTCAGTTACATACAAGCCAATGAAATTACTTTCTTTGTGAGAACACATAAACTTTATAGTTTCATTTCCTGCTCCGTCGTGACTTATGTTATTTCATCCATAGATTTGGAAAATTAACAATTTCAATATGGGGTAATAACAAAATTACCGAACAGAATTGTCACGGTCCAAAGTCCAAGAGGCAAAAAGACAAAACAGGTGGAAATTTACCGGAAATTTGTAGACCGCATTGGTCCTGACTTGGTACCGGCATTTCCAAAAAAAAAAATGTTGGGTTAAACCGGTTTTATGATGCACCGAATCTCCCTTTCCATTGCGGTAGTGTCCGGTAGCAACTCAACGGCAATTGCTATTGAAAGGTCGTAGAAAGTAAAAAGAAATTTACCGGAAATTTGTAGACCGCATTGGTCCTGACTTGGTACCGGCATTTCCCCCCCAAAAAAATGTTGGGTTAAACCGGTTTTATGATGCACCAAATCTCCCTATTCCATTGCGGTAGTGTCCGGTAGCAACTCAACGGCAATTGCTATTGAAAGGTCGTAGACAGTAAAAATATATGATGTTTAGTGCCATTTCAATTACTGGTTTATTTTAATTTGAAAAAAATGAGACTTTCTTTCCTGAATTGTCCGTCCTCAAATATTGATTTCTTTTTTTTTCAAACAGAAAACTCAAGGCAACGGAGGGAAGAAATAGCTCTGTCTGTCTGCGCATCAATTAACAGGAATGGACACGTTAAAGCTGTTAGAAGAACGTTCTGTTATGATCGAAAGGGAGGGAACTGTAACACTGTTTGCAAAAGCAAAAATAAAAGGTATCATAAAAAAAATCATAAGTTATCTATGTCTGCATGCTTTCGTTTTTCTGCTAAAGTAAATAAGGTAAAAACTTTTTTGTGTCAATTGAAAAAATAAATGTTTTATTCATTTTGAAAGACCACTTATGAACTATATTCTTTTGAAATTATTTCCTGGAGGGAATGGGTTGCTTACATTACAATATGAAAAAGAAAGGAAATGGGGTAAATGTCAAGGAGACAACATCCCATATCCAGATTAAAACGAACCAAAACAAAGCACGTTTTTCATCAAAATGTCAGGAAGTTAAAGTATTTTGTTGTTAAATGAAATCAAAGGGACAACAGGAAACACCTACAATGGCTGAAAATTATAATTACATGCCACAATCTGCTAGGGAACTACACAGGAAAAACACAAATAAGACAAAAGACAAACATAATCAACGAAAGGAACTCGGGACAGCCGGACTTGGTACTGGCACTAGCAAAAGCCAGCGGTAGGGTTAAACCGGTTTATGGGTACCCAAACCTCCCCTTTATCTGCCCCGTTTCCCTATAGTATAAAAACATACGAATAAAACCCAATACAGGTAGACTACTAACTCCATGACCACAATCTTAAAAGGAGAGAATATCACAATACGTAATTTTGAAAGATGGGTCAATGGGTGAAAAATTGACAAGGCTAAATGCAATGAATATTGAAGAGTGTTGGCAGAGAAGGGACGCCAAAAGGTTAATGTACTATAAATCGTCAATCGAACGATGCGACCTTGACATCCAAGGGATATAAAGAAATAACCAAACTATAGCAAGTTGAAGTGAAAAACAACGACAGTAGAATACCGATGGAACAAAGCACAAGATTACACAAATCAAAGTCCAGAGACAAGGCAAAAGCAAGAACACCAGAAGAGGGAAGACCAAAGACACCACATGCCCACAAACACACGAACATTACATATACAACACAAAAAACTAAAGCACTAACAGTGTGAACTCTCAATAAACAAGAGTGACATCAGGTGCTCCGGAAGGGTAAGCATGTCCTGCTCTGTATACAGCACCCGTCATATGGTCAGTGATGCATATGTTTTTAAAGATCTGTTAGGTTACTGATTGGTTATTGTCATTTTCTGAAACTGGTGAGAACCATAGTTGTTTATCCTATTGAAGAAGATAGTGAGGGATTGACAAGTTTCTGTGGGTTAATGATGTTTGATTCTCATGCTTTAGGATATCTGGTAGATTTTCAGGATTCTCTCTTGCTCATGGACACCTTATTTTTTTCCATAATTTCATTTTATACATCTTTATGAACATTTTGAAGAATTTTCCATAATTCTTTTTATTTTGTCACATACAGTCGTGATCAAACCTTGCTAATGATAAACCAATGAAAAACTCTGAGTAATTAAGTTTTCAGCCAAATTTCCAATGATTTATATCTCAAAAACGAGATCGTCAATCTAGAAAATGGATAACAGGAAACACCTACAATGGTTGAAAATAATAACTACAAACCAAAATCTGCTAGGTAACTACACAGGAAAACACGAATAAGACAAAAGACAAACGAAAACAATGATAGGAACGGGACAGCCGGACTTTGAATCTTTTTTTTTCTCACTTAAATCGCTTCTTTTTAATTCTTTTTTATGAAACACTACATAAATTTGAAATCTTATATATTATAAAATGGAGTAGCAAACCCCCTTAAATGTAATTTAGCAGCAACCTTTGATATCACATTGGTGTTTCATTGTTCTTTTATGTTTGGCTTTCTGAGTTACAATTCGAGTTCTGCACATATTGTCAATTTTACAGGCCGATTATTACCCCTAATTGAACAACAAAAACTTATTTTAAGATGACAAAAGCTTGGAATGAGATTAACATTATCTTTTTTTTAATTTTCAGTTGGTCTTGTTTTGATGCTGTACATGTTTACAATAGAAGTAAAGATATAACCGCAGCGTATAAATATGGAAAGGGGGGATGTAATCACTCAACATGTGGACCGAATGTGTGTTGCTGTCGTACATAAGCCCAAATATTGCCCAAATCGAACTTAACACTTACAATGTGGATCAAATGTGTGTTAATTGAACACTACAGAATAATTGTTATCGGCTATGAACATTTGACTTAAAACTAAATTATCGTGTTTATGATATTTACCTTTTATATAAAAAAATTTATTCTGAAAGAATTTTTACAAATGTACATATATACTTGCCTCGATCTAATGGTGTTTTATGAAGAATCTCGACAAAAAATTGTTAGTTCATTTCTTAAACATTTTTATTTTTCAAACTTCTAGGGACAATATATGTCAACCAACAGCTATTTTTCGAAAATCTTCTTCCCTTGGACAGATATCAAGTCTTGGATGGGATACCCAATCTGAACTATTTTCCTTTAGATATTTTATTCTCTCTTCCAATGATGTTTAACAGCTAACTATCGATTATATTCCCTTTTACAAGTGTTTCTCAGTCTTATCTTTCGAATTTTCGGGGTCACGATGGGTTATATATCGGGCTGAAATAGATTTTTATGTCAGCCGTTTTTGCGATCATTAACATATAGTAGACAAATCTATGAACAAAATAAGAGTGCAACATTTTATTTCAAATGAGCTAGAGATTGCGTTGTTTGTTTTATTTTACCTGTGTATGCTGTAAAAATTTGATGAAAAATCAAAAGAACACACCAAATATTAACCTTGATTTTTTTTTAAATCAAAAAGGATGCCCCACATACTTTCTATTTGCAATTTCTTTTTTGCAAGACAACGAAAAGTGAAACACACAAATAAGAGTACAATAATAATTTATAAGTCTGAAAAAGAAAGGAAATGGGGTAAATGTCAAGGAGACAACATCCCATATCCAGGCTAAAACGACCCAAAACAAAGCATCTAGGGGTCATCGTACGGTCTTCAACACAGTGAGGAACCTCACACCATATAGCAAGCCCTAAATAGCCCCCAAAAGGTAAAAAAGTGAATAAATCAATGGAAACAAACCACATCCAATAATGTCGTTCATTAAAAGGTTCATTTGGATAACAGTATTTGAATAACAGGTCATAAAAACGACTTAGGCCTTATCAAGTTAATTTGTAGATTCTCATCCACCTGTAACAAAAAATCTGGGGTGGGTGGGAGTGTTTTATTATTTTTTTTACTAATTTCCCCTAAAATTGGTATGAAAGAAAATTTCAGAATAATTGAAAATAAAAAATGAGCTTAGAAAAATGGGGCGATTGGGGATGAGAATCTATTAACTAATTTGATGTGGCCTTATTTGTTTTTTGTATTTTCAAAATTAAGTTCAGGTAAATTATGAAAAATCGACATTTCTGTTCTACCGGTTGCAGGTGTTTGATTCTGTTACCATTAGTGGCATCTATATTTTTGATGAAAATATTATTCGATTTGAAAAAAAATGCTTTATAAGTACACACAAAGTAGAACCATTTCCAATTGAATTGCTATATATACAGACGCGAATGAAACATCAATATGTCGCCATGGTAACGACGGTGTATTATGAGGTCATTGTCTCGTCGGTATACTATATATTATCATCGGCGAAAGAGCTAACATAGTGAGTTAGGCTGCAAGTAGAAATCTATTATACGGTAAGGCGAAGCCGCACCTTATAATAGATTTCTACTTGTAGCCTAACTCACAATGTTAGCTCTTTAGCCGATGATAATTTGTTTGTCTTCTGTGTACAGTTTCCACAAGTATTTTGTTCTATTAAAGATTATATCACAGTATAATGTGTCACACGTATAAAATAATCTCCGTATTTGTAAGAGTGCTAAAAATAACCATTTACTGATTTAATGTAAAGATTGACAAGGTGCTACACAAATGCGCACGAGAAATATAATGTCGTTTTACAACGAACAAGAATTTAAAAATTGCCCGTGCACTTTTTTGTCACGAAAAATGACGAATAATGATCCTCCAGCACGACTGCGTGTTAAATACAAATACAAATGCAAATACAAATATTTATTGGTACGAACTCAATTACAATAATAGGTTAAGACCTATACAAATCTAATACAATTTACAATATATAAAAATGAAAATAACTTGTACATGTTAAACTACAAGGTAGAACTATTGTTGACGAATGAAACCAAAGGAACAAAATTAAGACATATTAGACTTTCTTATATCAACTAAGTTTTGAATAAATGATGAGAATATGATTAATACCTTTTTAGTCTTGGTATTCATGACCATTTGGATGAACTTTTCTTCGCTAAGGTTATGACAATTTATTTGTAAGATGGAAGACAACTTGGTAAGGAGTGTTTTTCTTTCATTTGAGTATCTAGGACAGTACAAAATGAAATGATTTTCGTCTTCAACGGCAGAGTTGTTACACATTTTACAAAGTCTGTCTTCTCTTTTAATATTATTATGCCTACCTTTTTTGATTTCTAAGGTGTGCGCACTTAACCTTAATTTGGCGATGCAAGCTCTGTCTTGAAGCGACTCAAGTTGATCAACATAGTCTGCACGCTTATGCGATAAACAAAAGGTTTTGAAAAATAACAGTTTATTGGACTCCCGGATACATGCATTTTGATCATGTAGAAAGTGATCATGAATGCGTTGTTTTATTTGCGGCAATAGGGGTTTGGGTTCAACATTAAAGGAGGTTAAGTAAAACCTAGGTTTTGGAGACAAATTTTCATATGTTTGGTCCATAAATTGGTTTCCAATGTTTATAAAGAATATATCATTCACCAAAATATTATCCGATACCATGATATAATTTCGGAATTTTACTGAATGGATAATAACTTTTGAACTAATTGGGAGTCTACCAAGTTCAGAAAGACATGCACTGTTTGTTGTCTTACAGCTGACACCTGAAATGTCTTTATAAACTTGATATGAAATTTCTCATACTGAAGTGAGTTGATTTTTGAGAATATGCCTGCTGATTCAATGCCCCAGACTTCACTACCATATAATAATATTGGTGAGACCATCACATCAAATAGTTTCTCCAAAGTTTTGCATGGGCTATTTAATCCCAGGATCTTTTTAATCTTGAAAAGTGCTTTCCTAGCCTTTTCCATCAATATTGTTGATGCTAAGTTGAATTTCCCGTTGTATTTTAGTGTTATTCCAAGATAACAGAATTTATCGACAGTCTCAATATATGACTTATTTATCTTGAAAAAGTTTCGGTATGATGTACCATTAGAGTTGAAAACCATAGCTTTGGACTTTGATATATTTATTTCTAGTTTCCAGTCTGAACAGAACTTCGCAGGTAATTCTAGACTTCTCTGAAGGCCACAAGGGCTGCTAGAAAGTAAAACCAAGTCGTCAGCATATAATAAACAATTAATCCTAGTGTCACCCATTAGTATAGGGTCTGTATTTTGATTATCGAGGATATCAACAACTTTGTTTATAAAAATGTTAAATAGTAAGGGGCTAAGGACATCACCCTGTTTAACTCCTCTTTCGGATATAAAAGGTTCACTTAGACCTTCTATGAATTTAACCCTGTTAGATGTTCTGCTATACATAGAAAAAATGATATCAAAAATTTTCTTGGGAACGCCGTTATTCAAAAGGATGTAAAATAATCCCATTCTCCAAACAGTCTCGAAGGCTTTTTTCAGGTCGATAAATGTAGCATATACTTTTTTCTTTTTTTTGTTTGTAATGTTCGACAATTGACTTCAATGAAAAAATATGATCGGCAGTTCTACTGCGTTCCATAAAACCGATTTGATTTATTACAAAGTACAAAATTCATGAGTCTGGTATGAATAATCTTGTTGAACACTTTCCCCAAGTTCGATGTTATTGAAAGACCCCTGTAGTTGCTAGGATCACTTTTATTACCTTTTTTGTGCAATGGAACTAAAAGACTTTCATTTCAAATGTTAGGAAATACTCCTTTGTTGAAGACAAAATTAAACAATCTTTGTAGGGGATCAAGAATTATAGGAGAGCCATTTTTAACATCTCGTTAGAGATATGGTCGATGGAAGAACTTATACCATTTTTCAAAATTTTAATGGCTTTCAAGATCTCCTCTCGCGTGATTTCGCCATTTAATTCGTTTGTATCAATACTAAGGTCATGGCTTTTTTTCAAGGTTTTAAATTTACTTGATATATTTTGCTGAAAGGGATTTGTATCGCAGCTATCATGTGTTAGCTTTTCAAAGTGTTCTTTAAAGACATCATGGGGTAGGGACTCGTTAGTCTTCCAGTTTGCTGACTGATCAAGTTTGTTGATTAGTTTCCAAAATGTTTTTGGATTGGAGTCTACAGAGTCATTTAACTCTTTATAAATTCTTTTCTTGTGTTGTCTCTCTTCAAACCGACATTTACGTCTGTATCGAGAACGGTAAGAATAGAATTTTTTTCTGTATTCAACATTGAATGGACACTTATTGACCAATTTTTCGTACATTTTAACCGTATTTCTGAGCTCAACGCAGGAATCAGGGAACCATGTTTTTTTTTTTTTTTGTTATTTTTGGCCTTTTTCGTACTTTGGTAATTACCTTTTTGACAAATTTTGTGGACATGTCCGCAGTGTCAGTTAAAATTAAACTGAATTCTTCAGTCATAATATTAACGTCACTGAATTCTTTTTTTAGCAAATAGGTTGATTTCTTTCTTTAATAGAATTACTTTGAATGTTCCTTTTGAAGGATTCTATTGCTTGTTCTGTCCAGATATATTTTCCTGACAAAGGGGATAGCTTGGGAGTACTCCTTGATGCCTTATTACAATTAGCCATTAAACCACATACAATTGGACAGTGGTTTGATAAAGCAGTAAGATCACTTACCTTGAAAAAGCCTATAGAACATAGTAGCTCATAAGATGCAATCGTGTAGTCTACAACACTACTACCGTTATAAGTTATACAAGTTGGTTTATCTGATAAGTCGCCAATAGTTCTACCATTCAGGATCCGTAGTCCTGATTCTTTACAGATGCTGAGTAAATTTTATTTCTTGGCATCACACTATCAAACTTATAGGGAATGTCATCATTATTAGTCAGATTCATCTTGTAAAACAAAGTCAGGCAAGGTGTTAGTATATGCATTCAGATCCCCTTGGATCATAATATCGCCCAATTTACTGTATTCTACTATGTCTGACAATAAATAATCATACATTGATTCAATATAATCATTCTTACATGAGGAACTTTCTGAACAAAAGCTAAGAGTATGTCTCTATTGAGGTTAAAAAAGGAATGGTCTAGTTTTATCCAAAAAGGTCAGAATATTTTGACCCTGACCTTTTAGCATAAATACTTATTCCCCCTGAATTTCTCCTAGCTCTTTTATTTTTCTCCCTTAGTTTTGCAGTTATCAAATCGAATCCTGCTAAATTAATGTTAGAATTGGAACTGTCTAACCATGTTTCGACGAGGCCTAAAATATGGAATTTTGATATAATATGCAAAAAATGATTGTCTGTAGTTTTGGCAGCAGTCAGTCCCTCTATATTCCACATAGCAATATGGAGGAGTGAGTCATTAGAACGCTTATAAAGCATTTGATACATGTTTAAATGGTTCATTTTGGGATGTTGGACATTATGAACAAAACATTCAGTTGATGACAAGTGCACACATCATCATTACAATGTAACTGCAATTTTCGATAAGATTGCTATGTCTGAGTGAATTGAGCACGTTGATACCTTGTGCATAATAAGTGAATAAAAAATAAAAATAAAACGTAAATTAAAAACAAACAAAAGTAAATTAGTAATAAGCAGTACAGAACTGTGTGTATTACTTCTGTTATTTAGAACACATGAGTATGTAATAGTTAACTAAATGACTAGATTTCGATCGGATAGATTTTATCCAGAAAAAGGGTTAGTTAATGTTTAGTTTCCTGGTGTGGGAACACATTTCCACCTTGAAACCATGGACTGAAAGGGAAGGTATACGGTTGATTCCACTGTTGACGTCCATTCAAGTGTTGAGATAGTGGGAACCACGGAGGTATATGATATGGAATAGGGGGGACAGAGTTCATCATATTCACGTGCTGAACACTGTTTGTTGGTTGTAAGTTATTCAAACTGGACGGAGTAGACATTGATCTTGACATATCTAAATTGTTAGGGGACGGATTGTAGGATATTGGCTGGATAGAAGGAATTGGTGCAGATTGCGGACGGTTGTTGTTAATGGACGGAGTTTGCCTTCTTTTAAAGATTGGTTGATCATTAACTGGTAAGTTCATGGCGGATATCCAATGCTTCACTATAGCGGGGAGACCCAGTTTGTTGTTGAGATGAACTTTGTCATAGAACATATCCTCACTTGGTTTGAACTGATCAATAACAGTTATATGTGGGTATTTTGAACAAGCGGATAGAATCGCATAATTAGCCGCATCAACTATGTCATCTGATATGTCTTTCCTTTGAGTTATCAAAGACACAAAGAGTTGAGTGTTTTCCCATACTTTACCGCAGATTTCGAACAACGTCGTAAATTCTTCTTCGTTCACCCCGTCCTTTTGAAGGTCTCTGGTTCCCAAGTGTATTAGTACATTCTTGACGTTAAAGGAGGAGCCATATTTTTCAATGAAGCTAGAACATGTTGATGCACCTCCTCTAAATGAACCTCTTCTGACATTTCTGATTGGGGGCAAAACGGTCAGTTGAAATTCTGCGGATAACAGAGTCACTCAAGATGAGGTAGTCACAATTGTATACTTTTTTGGCTAGATGTGGTTTCTTGGCCTCTTCACTTCTTACGTTGTCCTTGAACTTGATTGGAATATTTTTCGCTTTGTCCAGTTCATGGACGACCTCTTGGCGTGCATTGATTTGATGATTTGTGTTTAAATTGGCGAGTTCATCATTTACTTTAATTTGCTGTTCACCTACAGTCACAACTTTATTCTCCAGCATTTCAACACGTTCAAGTAATTGATTAATGACACTTGTCATTCTATCTACAGTTGATTTGTGCTCTACCTGATTTTTGTTGAGATCCTTTAATAGATTATCAGCAATATTCGCTTTCTTTTGTAGGGTATCAATACCAGTGGCGCAATGTTTAATTTTTGATTCAACTGATGTTATTGATTCAGACACTTTAGATTTGTGTGAATGGAGCAGATCGTTTATTTTAGAAGAAAGAGTGTCGTAGCATGAGTTATTTCATTGACTTTCTCCACAAAGTTGAGCATCGTTTGGTCCAAAGCATTAATGGATGTATGAATCTCACTGAACTTTTGATCAATGGACTTGCTGTGCTGATGAATTTTCTGTTGCAAAGAGACTGGGGTTTTGGGGTTCAATTTCGGCGACTTTTCCGGGGTGTAAAAGGAGTGATCCAAATTGTTAGCACTTTTGGATCGCCTAAGTTTTGGTGATTTCACTTCGCTGTATTTAGTTGGGCATTCGATTGTCATCTTGGTCTCATTAAAGTCGGCAAAATCTTTAAAGTTTGTTTCGTCAGACAAGGTATTATCATGCTGAGTAGATGCAAGAGTGTCACATTCTTTTTTTAATTGTTCAAAGAAATGTCGAAAAATTTTATACATTTTGCTCCTTGAATGTTCACAGATCCTGTGAGGAAAAGGTTTACTTTAACCGAGTTGTTTTTATCAGCGTCTATATCGAAGTTGATTTTTATAACATCACATGTTTTTTGATTTTGTACGTTTGTTTTAGCCTCACCAAAATGATTGACAAGAACCGATTTCCAGATGTGTAGTCTTAGTGTTTTGAACGTTACATTGTTTGTTTTTCCATCAACTTGGACATGCTTGATCGGAAATTCATTCAACAAATCGTTATTTACATTATCAGGTTTATCAATTATGTCAATGTCGTCACCCAAAATACAGTCGTCATATTTATCAGGTAATTTTAAATGCGAGCTGACGCCATGATGAGTGTTTACATTTGGAGGAGACGGGCTAAATCAATATTATATTAGTAGTTAACTATGGGGAAAAGCCGTAGGTTTTCAAAAANTTTAATTCCAATTATTTTTCACCTATTTATTTTTTGACGTTGTCTCTGTATATATTTTCAACGTCATATTATTTTATGCATTACGGTTAACCACAGTACATTTTATAACCGCAAGGGCGCCGAGTAAATTAAGCTTGCGAATAGAATTGGGTATTAAACAGTCATTTCATTGAAATGAAAATAAATAATGAAGGGGAGATATCCTTTGTGCACTTGAAAACTGTCGAATCTCCCTATATGTTTTTGCAATTGTAGGATAATTTGTTCTTGAAAAGTGTTTAAACAATTGTTAAAAAAATTCGCTCTGTGCTATTTGAGTAAATTTAGTGTTGAATACAAAATATGGTCTCGCTGAAAAAAAAAAAACAACAAAACATCAAAAAAAAAAACTCGCATATCACAACCGACTTTACATGACAATATTATATGATTAATTTACATCTTTCATCTAGCTTTGACAAATTCACAAATAGCAGATCAATTAGTGCTAAATATTAACTTAAAATATTGTCCTTGAATTATTGGTTGGGAGTTGACGATACGGTTCTCATTCACCTACCCCGAGGGTCCCGGGATATAGAAATAGGACCCATTCCGTGGTTGTGCGGGATTAATAAATACACAACCCATCTTTCGGATGGGATGTAAACTCAGGTCCACGTGTTGGAAGAAATGCCACGCTTCCTGCACGTTAAAGAACCCTTGTAGCAAGCTCCTTTTGGGGTGGTCCGTAGGTGATCGGCTACAAGGCTAAATTCCCCGCCCTTGACGATTTCACCCTACTTTTCCAGTGGCAGTCAGAATTTCCCGTCCCATGGCCATTTCCATACCCCAAAGTGATTATTTATCAACAAACTTGTTCTCGTCTTGATATAGCTGAAATATTGCTGAGTAGACGTTAAACAATATTCAATCAATCAATCTCATTCACCTTAAAAACTTAACAATAAAAGAATTGATGACTAGAGATGTAGAAAGAATTCTTAGGTTCATTTACTCCATATCCTTTCTAAAAAAATTCTTAGATTCTAGTCTTTTTTCTTCTTTGTAAATGATGATCGAAAAGTCGTGCTGAATCGCTTGATACTGAAAATCAAAGCTAACAAGAAAAAGAATGCGTACATATCTATCATATAAAACGAATACCATGGCATGTCTAACGCAGAGGGTCTAAAATGCTCTGCTCCATATTTTGTTACAAGGTCTATCCAGTATGCTGCTCTCTGAGACGGGGTATGTGGACGACTATGAAATATCTTTGACGCTCGTTTAATTTTGATTTTGTGCGTTTCGGCATATATTACTCTTTTAATATTTTCTACCAAGTCTTCCACTGAAAAATTCACTATATCCATTGATATTCCGTACTCTTTCTCAACTATAACAGCAGCATTAGAGAACTGATCATAGCCCAATGGGATTCCTAGTATTGATACTCCATGGTACAGGGCTTCAAACATTCCACTTTTACCGCAAATAGTAATGAAGAGTTTAGTCTTTCGGTGGCCTAAAATGTCATTTTGTGGTATCCAAGTCGTAAAAAGAACATTTTGATGTATAAAAGTTGTATTACCAGATCGAATTATAAAACTCAGCTGATTAAAATGAAGAAAAGCTTGAACAAGTTTATGTAGGATGCTCTCTGGAATAGTGTTGACAATGCTTCCAAAAGACATGACAACCATGCCATCAAATCTTTTCACAAACGTCTCAAAATATGAGGACAGATTCCTGGCATCTTTTGTAGAGAGTCCTCCGCACAAGATTACGTTAGGGGGAATTGGTAGTGCAAAATCCATCAGAACATCGCCATCCACGATATGAAGTAGTGCGTTTTTCTTCAACTGGCTGTTTGTCAGATAAGGCCGATTGGGTGCATATTTTGCCACAAAATTTTCAAAGGATGGCATCGTTGGTTTAAACAAATTCAGCATGTGCAATATCATGTTAAAGGTACGTTGGGGAAATGTCATTTTGTCTGTGAAACTTGAAAAAAGAGTCGGCATGAAGGAAAGGGAAAACGGGACACGATATAAGGTGAAGTCAATGTGTGCACCGATATATACGAAAGGAAGGGACAGTTTATATGCCATAACATCAAAACATACCAAATACTCAAAACGCACTATTGCATAATCAAAACTCTCAGCTGTAAGTTTTCTCTGTAAATCTATATCCTCCATAAAATTAGCACACTAGTAATGATATTCTTTAACGGCATCGAGTTTTGCGCTAAATTTTGACCCCCTTCATTGCACTTTCTAACGCAATACATGTGGCCTCGAGGCATCTAGTTTTATTGAAGTTAGTAGCAATAATGTCAGGTACATTAATTCCATCATTCATCAACTCTTTCTGTAGTGAAGACGAAAATACAAACTTTACGGTGTGATTATATTTAGCTAGTTCTCTCGCGACTGGTAATATTGGGTATACTCGACTCCTTGTCTGTATTGGAAAAACAACGAATTTTTCGCAATTTATCCGACAGCACCAGAAAACTATTTTAAAATGCAGTGTGTGGACAATCATTTTATACAACCTGAAATGATTCTACTGACTCTCCAACTTAATTAGAAAGACTTTTAAACAAAAAAATGTAATAATGCATTGAATAATTATTTATTAAGTGCATCATATACTTGTTTGTTAAATTATTCATTACAAATGTTTCATATGCTGATAATGTAATACGACTAAGGAAAACTCAATAATTTTGATTACTTTTGTTTTATGTTTGAATGAACAACCAAATAATCTTCAGAATCTTAATGCATTATTTTTTCTTTTCACATTGTATATTTCAGACTGCATGTCTAGTGTTAAAAACATTTGTCCATGGACTGAAATAGCCCCGTGTACCCCTCCCCCACTTCCAAAACCCACCCACTTTTTAAAGTTCGTATATAACACCTCTTGAAAATTAAACATGTTAAAATGAGCATAACCTGCAATAGTGGAACTGCACCTCAATTTGGACCCACCCGAAGAAATTTTTTTTAAATTTCGTTTTCGCAAAAGAATTCCTTTCAATTGCTTCAAAATGTTGACTGGTACCTCCAATTTATAATTAATTGGCATTAAATGATAGCCTATGATATAAGTTTTACACATAATCCTCATATGAGTCATTTCTTAACCAATCATCTTCTAAAAATTCATAAATCTTACCCCTTCTCCTATAAAATTCTGACTAAAATTATACGATTTTTCTTGAAATTGTTTAAGTTCAATAGGTCTATAGAACCCCTTTTGCATCTCATTTCCATATTCTGACAATTGTTGTAAGTCTTTTAATATACAAATAAAACAGATCTTTCAATATTTTCGATTTCACCTCAATTTTGTCATTCTCTTGACTCATCTTATCTATGCGTAGGTAGAATTCTTTAAAAGGTGGTATATAATAAAAGAACATAGTGTCTTCTTTACTACAGGCAGATATTATAGCAATTTTTGAGTAATATAAATTTCCTACATCTATAAAACTTACCCCTCTACCCCAATAGATTTACTTGATTTTTTTCTTTATGTTCGCATAACATTTGCCAGAACACACAAAATGTTTGTTGCATATATAATATTGCATGAATTATATCGTGATTTGGTATTTCAACACCCATTTGTCCACTAAAACTCAAATTGCTGAAAAATGGGAGTTTCCAGCATTGCAGCCTTGCTCAAAATTCATCATTAAATCGTAATAATGTCAAATCGCGAGGCTATATCTGCAGATATGCCATTTATTTGTTCTAACCGAGGCATTAGTTGTGTTAAGGCATTGTTTAGAAAAACAAGGAGTGTTAAATGAGACTCCAATTCCCTAAAATTTTTACCCCAAACCCAGCAAAATTTTGCCTAAAAATCCCAAAAGTTTGGCTGTCTTTAATTATATACGAACAAAAAATACTAATGTTTTGTTTTCAATCCTAATGATACATTAGATAAATGGTAATATGCAATTTTAATGCCAAAATATGGGTTAAATTTTTATATTTGGTCCAATGTTTGTGAAAAATGGAAATTTTCAGCATTTCAGAATTTTACAAAATTCAAAGTTACATTTAATTTATTAATGTAAAATGGCACAGTTATATTATGCTTGCGAATAGATTTAGGATAATTAATACATATAAAACAAATGTTTTGAAATGAAAAAAATGAAGGGGAGATATATCCTTTGGCACATGAAAACGATCTAATCACCTGTGCAATTGTACGATAGTTTGTACTTGAGAAGTGTTTTATCAATGGCTAAGACGTTTCTCTTTTTACTATTTGTTTGGATCGTAGTATTGAGGACAAGGACGCTATCAAAATATGGTTTCGCTGAAAAAAAAAAACAAACAAAAAAAACTCGCACATCACAACCGACTTTACATGGCAATATTATATGATTAATATACATTTTTCATGAAGCTTTTACAATTGATAAATAGAAGAACAATAATTACTAATCATTATCTTAAAAACGTTAAGATAAAATACCTGATGGTTTGATATGTTGAAAGGATTTTTTGGTTCTAGTCTTTTTTTCTTCTTTGCAAAAGGTGATAGATATGTCTTACCGAATCGTTTAATACCGATAACCAAAGCTAACAAGAAAAACAATAATGCGTTTATATCTATCATATAAAACGAATACCATGGCATGTCTAACGCAGAGGGTCTAAAATGCTCTGCTCCATATTTTGTTACAAGGTCTATCCAGTATGCTGCTCTCTGAGACGGAGTATGTAGACGACTATGAAATATCTTTGACGCTCGTTGAATTTTGATTTTGTACGTTTCGGCATATATTACTCTTTTAATATTTTCTACCAATTCATCCACTGAAAAATTCACAATATCCATTGATATTCCGTACTCTTTCTCAACTATAACAGAGGCATTAGAGAACTGATTATAGCCCAATGGGATTCCTAGTATTGGTACTCCATGGTACAGGGCTTCAAAAATTCCACTTTTACCGCAAATAGTAATGAAGAGTTTAGTCTTTCGGTGGCCTAAAATGTCATTTTGTGGTATCCAAGTCGTAAAAAGAACATTTTGATGTATAAAAGTTGTATTACCAGATCGAATTATAAAACTCAGCTGATTAAAATGAAGAAAAGCTTGAACAAGTTTATGTAGGATGCTCTCTGGAATAGTGTTGACAATGCTTCCAAAAGACATGACAACCATGCAATCAAATCTTTTCACAAACGTCTCAAAATATGAGGACAGATTCCTGGCATCTTTCGTAGAGAGTCCTCCGCATAAGATTACGTTAGGGGGAATTGGCAGTGCAAAATCCATCAGAACATCGCCATCCACGATATGAAGTAGTGCGTTTTTCTTCAACTTGCTGTTTGTCAGATAAGGCCGATTGGGTGCATATTTTGCCACAAAATTTTCAAAGGATGGCATCGTTGGGTAAAACAAATTCAGCATGAACAATATCATGTTATAGGTACGTTTGGGAAATGTCATTTTGTCTGTGAAACTTGAAAAAAGAGTCGGCATGAAGGAAGGGGAAAACGGGACACGATATAAGGTGAAGTCAATGTGTGCACCGATATATACGAAAGGAAGGGACAGTTTATATGCCATAACTTCAAAACATACCAAATACTCAAAACTCACTATTGCATAATCAAAACTCTTAGCTGTAAGTTTTCTCTGTAAATCTATATCCTCCATAGAATTAGCACACTAGTAATGATATTCTTTAACGGCATCGAGTTTTGCGCTTAATTTTGACCCCCTTCATTGCACTTTCTAACGCAATACGTGTGGCCTCGAAGCATCTAGTTTTATTGAAGTTAGTAACAATAATGTTAGGTACATTAATTCCATCATTCATCAACTCTTTCTGTAGTGAAGACGAAAATACAAACTTTACGGTGTGATTATATTTAGCTAGTTCTCTCGCGACTGGTAATATTGGGTATACTCGACTCCTTGTCTGTATTGGAAAAACAACGAATTTTTCGCAATTTATCCGACAGCACCAGAAAACTATTTTAAAATGCAGTGTGTGGACAATCATTTTAT
>MJUU01018838.1:120523-140671 GCA_002080025.1 Modiolus philippinarum
TATACATTTTTCATGAAGCTTTTACAATTGATAAATAGAAGAACAATAATTACTAATCATTATCTTAAAAACGTTAAGATAAAATACCTGATGGTGTGATATGTTGAAAGAGTTTTTTTGGTTCTAGTCTTTTTTTCTTCTTTGCAAAAGGTGATAGATATGTCTTTCCGAATCGTTTAATACCGATAACCAAAGCTAACAAGAAAAACAATAATGCGTTTATATCTATCATATAAAACGAATACCATGGCATGTCTAACGAAGAGGGTCTAGAATGCTCTGCTCCATATTTTGTTACAAGGTCTATCCAGTATGCTGCTCTCTGAGACGGGGTATGTGGACGACTATGAAATATCTTTGACGCTCGTTGAATTTTGATTTTGTACGTTTCGGCATATATTACTCTTTTAATATTTTCTACCAATTCATCCACTGAAAAATTCACAATATCCATTGATATTCCGTACTATTTCTCAACTATAACAGCAGCATTAGAGAACTGATCATAGCCCAATGGGAATCATAGCATTGGTACTCAATGTTGAAGGGCTTCAAACATTCCACTTTTCCCACAATGTGTGATAAAGAGCTTGGTCTTTCTGTGACCTAAAAAGGTCGTTTTGTGGTATCCAAGGCGTATACAGAACATTTTGATGTATAAAGGTTGTGTTACAAGATCGAATAATAAAACTCAGTCGATTGAAATGGTGAAAAGCTTTCACAACTTTATGTAATATGTCCCCTGGTATTGTTTTGACAGTACATCCGAAAGACATGACAACCATGCCATCAAATCTATTTACAAAAGTCTCAAAATATGAGGTCAAATTCATGGCATCTTTTGTAGCGAGTCCTCCGCATAAAATCACATTAGGGGGAATGGAGAGTGTAAAATCCATCAACACATCACTATCTACGATATGAAGCAGTGCACTTTTCTTCAATTGACTGTTTGTAAGGTAAGGTCTGTTCGATACAAATTTTTTCACCAGATTTTCAAATGATGGCATCGTTGGGTATAACAAATAAAGCATATGCAAAAACATGTTATACGTACGTTGCGAAAATGTCATTTTGTCTGTGAAACTTGAAAACAGAGTCGGCATGCAGGAAGGAAAAAACGGAACACGATATAAAGAATAGTCAATGTGTGCTCTGATATAAACGAAAGTAAGGGGCAGTTTATATGCCAAAACTTCAAAGCATACTGAATACTCAAAACTTACAATTGCATAATCGAAACTCTCGGCTACAAGTTTCCTCTGTAAATCTATATCCTCCATAAAATTAACGCACTGCAAATGATATTCTTTTACGGCATCGAATTTTGCGCTTTGATCCCGTCATTGCACTTTCTTACGCAATACGTGTGGCCTCGAAGCATCTTGTTTTATTGAAGTTTGTAGCAATAATATAAGGTACACTGATTCCATCATTCATCAACTCTAACTTTAATGAAGACGAAAATACAAACGTTATGGTTAAAGATCCCTTTTTCAGTTCAATGTTAAACCTATGGAAATTTTATGTAAAACCCCCAGCCGTAACGGCTTGTTGGGTCTTCACCAAACTTCGTTTGCAGATAACTGTTTCATTTATGCATGCAAAGCTACCATTCGTTGCAAGTTCTATCAACTAATGAGTTATTTATGATCAATATCAATATAAAAACGGCAAATCATTCGAACAGACCGCATTTTTGTCCCAGAAAATATCCCACTACCACAATATTTTCAAGATTTTTTCTACAAAATCATTAAATTTGTTGATACTAGCATAAAATAATGGTAGTTTTGCATGGGCAATTATCTTAATAATTTGCAGATAATTTTTTTGGAATAAACCAACAAGCTGTTAAGGCTGGGGATTTTACACAAAATTCCCATAGGTTTAACATTGAACTGAAAAGGGGACCTTTAACCTTAAGGTGTGATTATATTTAGCTAGTTCTCTCGCGACTGGTAATATTGGGTATACTCGACTCCTTGTCTGTATTGGGAAAACAACGAATTTTTCGCATTTTATCCGATAGCACCAGAAAACGATTAGAAAATGCAGTGTATGGAGAATCATTTTATCCAACCTGAAATGATTCTACTGACTAGTGATCTTTCTTATATTCATGTAGACATCCAACTTGATTACAACGACTTGGTGTTTGAAACACACACACAGACACACAAATATTGTAAAAATAAATCGAATAATTATTTATTAAGTGCATCATATATTTGTATGTTCAATTATTAATTGCAAATGTTTCAGATGTTGATAAAATCTTCAATATCTTGCATATTATTTAATACAACCAAGGAAAACTCAATAAATTCGACTAAATTTGTTTAAATATTAAATGAATAACAAAATGATCTGCAGAATCTTGATGCATTTTTTTTCTTTTCACATTATTCATTTCAGAATGCATGTTCATATCAGTGTTAAAAATCAATTTTCTGACAACTTTTCATCTTCAGATATAAATTTAGCACAACAGTCGGTGTCCTGTGGTTGTTTGAGTGCTGCGATCGTCTTTTGCAACGGATGAGAAAGATTGTTAGAACACTTTGTCAGTTAATTTCATGCTTGTTGATAACCCCGCATTCATAGAAAATGATGAGCATGGATGTAGCGTTGCTCTGATGCTGTGGGCCGTCTTGACTTACTATGAGGTATGAGCATACCTAATTATTGACGGCCTCGTGACGTCAAGATGAAGAACATTAAAAGCGTTCTTCTTTTGACCTTTTTATACGACCGCAAAAATTTTTGCGGTCGTATAATGGTATGGTGCTGTCGTCGTCGGCGTTGTCGTCGTTGTCTGTAGACACTTTTGTTTTTGGTCAATAACTTTAGTTTCAGTTGACCAATCCTTATGAAATTTTAACACAATGTTCCTTGGCACAAAAGGAAGGCTTGGCATAGTTGTGGTCATTGTGGTCCCACCCGTTTTTAAAAAAAGGGCCAAAAAGGGTTGAATTTGATGTTTTCATATATTCTACTGTAGAATCTTTAATATTTATCGGATTTTGATGGGGTTTCTTTCAGTGTCCTCGTGAGGAAATTTCCAATCAGTAGTATGCAACGGATTTCACGTGGCATGTACCGTTCACGAGATAAATGGGGCCCAAAGGGGGCAAATTTCCGTTTTTGACGGGACGTATTATGGTATACCGGTGTCCGTCTGTCCGTCCGTCCACACGTCGTACTCTAACTAGAGTACGCTTTGAACATTTTTCTTGAAACTTTGCAGGATTGTTGGATATGATGGAAGAAAGCTCCCTATTGTTTTATTTTGTCGTCGGATTTTTCGTTCAAGAGTTATGGGACTTTGATTATTTCAAAAAAGCTTGAAATTGCAGTTTTCGTCCACATGTCGTACTCTAACTAGAGAACGCTTTGAACATTTTTCTTGAAACTTCGCAGGATTGGTATGATAGAAGAAAGTTTCCTATTGTTTTATTTTGTCGTCGGATTTTTCGTTCCAGAGTTATGGGACTTTGATTATTTCAAAAAAGTATGAAATTGCAATTTCTGTCTACACATTAATATTCTTTTATTTTAAGACATTACTACCCCTAAACCAATATACATTTTTGACTGTTTAACATAAGATGAAATAATTGATACATATCAGAAGTCCCTTGTTATGTTTGTTCATATGGAGTTTTTAATTTCAAGAATCATTTAATCAGTTTGCTTTAAAGTGGGGACGGACGTATCATGCGCTCTTGGCGCAACTGTTTATTTATTTTTAGTCCGATTTTGATGCAGTTTTTTGCATTGGATTCCTTATGAAAAACTTACATAGCGCTGCGCCATCAGATTTTTGATAACTTGTTTCTTTTCCAACCTATGAGGGGCCCAACGGGGCAAAAATTGCAAACATGCAGAATACCTAAAATTTTTATTTTTCATCCGATTTCAATTGGATTTTTTTCTTTAGATTCCTCACATTTTAGGCTTTCAGTAATATGTCAACAGATTTTGTGTAGCTCTTACCGTTTCCGAGCTATTAGGAGGTCCCAGGGACCAAAGTTGCAATTTGTAGAAATATGTAAAATCTTTATTTTACATCAGATTTTGATGGATTTTTTTTCTTTGGATTCCTCTCAATGTAAGCTGTCAGATATATGTCAACGGATTTGATGTAGCTCTTACCATTTCCGAGCTATAAGGGGTCAAAGGGGTCAAAATTGCAATTATTAGAAATATGTGAAGTCTTTATTTTTCATTAGATTTTGATGGGATGTTTATGTTTAGATTGTTCTCATTGTAAGCTTTCAGTGATATGGCAGTATATTTTGCGTTGCTCTTTGGTTTCCAAGCTATAATGGGTCAAAGGGGCCAAATTGCAATGTTTCAAAATATGCGAAATCTTTTATTTTTCATGGGATTTCAACCTGAGTTTTTTCTTTTGATTTCACTTGATGGTAATCAACATAATTTCTTAGCTCTTACAATATCCTAGTAATAAGGGATTAAATTTTTACTTAATTAATGTGTCAATGTGCTCATTGTGTCCAGCAAATTACTGTGTCCACATTTATTTTAGTTTACACTTGTTCAAATTTCAGTGGTCGACATGCTGCGGTCGTATCATGCTGCGCTCGGCGTAGCCCTTTATTTACCATGTATTTGTAAAGACTTTGTCTCATATGCATTTACTCCATATCCTTTCAGTGCTTATTTTGCAAGAAAATGTCTGTCCCCAACTTTGTAACTTTGTTATTAATAAAGATTCAATGATAAATGAGGTATCATACGAAATGAAAAAGACTGAATCGACTCTTAATGCTCATTTCAATATTTTTCCGTTGAAGCGTTAATGTCTAAATTTTATCTATAAAATGCCCGTTCCAAGTCGGGAATATGACGGCTTGCCAAAAATGTTCTGTGTCGGATTGTGTTCCCCTGATTCAGTCGACTGTTATACGGATTTTCCTTACTTGTCTCTTCCTTTGATCGATTCGGACTTTTATTGTCACTTTTATTTTTTCCATATTTTGCAAAAAATAGGATTTTTGTCTTATATTTGTAAATCTAGAATAACCTTTACAGCTTAACATGAAATTGAATTCTGTTACTTTATCCAAAAGAACCATTCAAATGCAACAAAACCGTGTCTCATATTTTTGATATAGGATCTGGTTTGAAAATAGAGAAAATTGAAATTTTTACTGCTAGAAATTTTATTTCTCAAATTTGTTTTAACCATTTCGTGTATCAAAAATCTGAGACACGGTGTTGCTGCTATAAAAAGGTTCTTTCAGATAATTCATTCATTCACAGAATTCATTCACATGCAAATCTGTAAAAGTTATTTTAAAAATATAATTCACAAAACCAAATATTTTGCCAAATATGGAAATTTAGACATTGATACTAAAAAGGAATAGTATCAAAATCAGCATTAACAGACAATTTAATCATTTTCCTTTTATTTGATACCCGATTTGTCATTTTATCCTTACTGATAATAAATTTATGGGTACTCAAAGTCAAAAGGGATTGACGTTTCTCTTCAAAAGACTGTTGTTCCACCTTAAATATTTTGTTCCTAATGTGATAATGAAACATTTATATGAATACAGCAACGTAATAGATTTATATGAAGGTAAATGTAGTCACTTCCTGTTATTATTTTTAAAGTTTCTACATTTAAGTGTTTGGTCAGTCTAATTGATTGCTAACAACTACTTGTAATACTTAAAATTTACACGTCGTACTTAAAACAGGAAATTGGAATTTCCCGCCAAACGTAAGCTGCATTTGTTTCATGTCTGTGTGAAGATATGGAAGTTCATACAATTCTTTGCTTTTTTGCTATCATAGCAGGAGGTCTAGTTTCCAAGACATGTTCAGATTCCGGTTCGTGTCAAAGTAAAGAATGTGGCACAAAAACGACGACAGTTTCTTTGCTTGACGACCAGAATATTCCTCTAACTGCGTCTTTTGACATGTCAAAAGCAAATGAACGCATTAAGAAGTTTGTTGCTGACGCTATCGAAGAAAAAATGGCAGAAATAACGAAGATGAAACTAGAGGATGTTCTTGTCTCAATGAATTTGGAGAAAAAATTACAAAGCTATGTCGATAATGTTGAAAATAATCTGACTTTAAATATAACACCACAAATACAAAAAGTTGCACTGGACCAAGTCAAGGCAGGTACGTACGTTTTCGTTTATATGGTCTCCTAGAATCACTTCCATTGATTGAAGCGTTTCTTTTTCAATATGAACAAGGGCCTGTTTTGTATAAGCCTTTTTAAATAGGAGCTTATTCGTGTTTAGAGACGGAAACAAATTCTGAGAGGTGGCAAAGAATGGTACCAGAATGTAATGTTATTCTGTCGAGTTTTTTTCTGTAGTTAGACATTTTGTCTGGAATTAACATGCAAGACTTTCTAGCCCGTCGTATGAATAAATGCCAACATATCTTGTTCGAAGGTTTTCCTTTACATTTTCAAACTGACAACTGTTTGCTGGAATTTAAAAAATGTTGCAAAACAACTTGTCGGTTAATCTGCAAAACAGATTTTAAGCATTTAGCCCCATTGCCCATTTTGTCTCTTTAGGCCTTACGTCATATATATGTCACTGAAAGAACTTTCTCGGTGACGACAGATAAACTTTTAAAAATTTCCGCTTCCGCTTTGGTCATAATTTACGGCATTTGATCCATAGACATGGAAAATTAACAATTTGAAAAAAAATGATTATCGAAAGATATAGAAAATTGAAGGAAATGGAGTGAAACTTGAAATAACCAGTGCGTCACTTTTAATATGATATTAGGTGCCATATATATTGCTATACAAAAGTTTATGCCATAAATGTTGCTTTGCAAAAGTTTATGCCATTTATGTTGCTTTCCAAAACTTTATGCCATTTATGTTGCTTTCCAAAAGTTTATGCCATTTATGTTGCTTTACAAAAGTTTATGCCATTTATGTTGCTATACAAAAGTTTATGCCATTTATGTTGCTTTACAAAAGTTTATGCCATTTATGTTACTATGCAAAAGTTTATGCCATTTATGTTGATTACAAACTTTTATGCCATTTATGCTGCTATAAAAAAGTTTAGGCCATTTATGTTGCTATACAAAAGTTTATGCCATTTATGTTGCTATACAAAGTTTATGCCATTTATGTCGCTTTGCAAAAGTTTATGCCATTTATGTTGCTTAACACAAGTTTATGCCATTTATGTTGCTATACAAAAGTTTATGCCATTTCTGTTGCTATACAAAGGTTTATGCCATTTATGTTGCTTTAGAAAAGTGTATGCCATTTATGTTGCTATACAAAAGTTTATGCCATTTATGTTGTTTTACGCAAATGTATACCATTTATGTTGCTTTAGAAAAGTTTATGCCATTTATGTTGCTTTACAAAAGTTTATGCCATTTATGTTGCTAAACAAAAGTTTATGCCATTTATGTTGCTTTACAAAAGTTTTTGCCATGTATGTTGCTATACAAAAGTTTATGCAATTTATGTTGCTTTACAAAAATTTATGCCATTTATGTTGCTATACAAAAAGTAATGCCATTTATGTTGCTTTACACAAAATTATGCCATTTATGTTGCTTTACAAAAGTTTGTGCCATTTATGTTGCTTAAGAAAAGTTTATGCCATTTATGTTGCTATACAAAAGTTTATGCCATTTATGTTGCTATACAAAGTTTATGCTATTATGTTGCTTAACAAAAATTTATGCCATTTATGTTGCTTTACAGAAGTTTATGCCATTTATGTTGCTATACAAAGTTTATGCTATTATGTTGCTTAACAAAAATTTATGCCATTTATGTTGCTATACAAAGGTTTATGCCATTTATGTTGCTTTAGTATAGTTTATGCCGTTTACGTTGCTATACAAAAAATTATGCCATTTATGTTGTTTTACACAAAATTATGCCATATATGTTGCTTTTGAAAACTTAATGCCATTTATGTTGCTTTACAAAAGTTTATGCCATTTATGTTGCTATGCTAAAGTTTATGCCATTTATGTTGCTTAACACAAGTTAATGCCATTTATGTTGCTATACAAAAGTTTATGCCATTTATGTTGCTTAAGAAAAGTTTATGCCATTTATGTTGCTTTAGAAAAGATTATGCCATTTATGTTGCTATACAAAAGATTATGCCATTTATGTTGCTTTACAAAAGTTTATGCCATTTATGTTGCGTTACAAAAGTTTATGCCATTTATGTTGCTTTACACAAAATTATGCCATTTATGTTGCTTTACAAAAGTTTATGCCATTTGTGTTGCTTAAGAAAAGTTTATGCCATTTATTTTGCTATACAAAAGATTATGCCATTTATGTTGCTATACAAAAGTTTATGCCATTTATGTTGCTTCACTAGGGAAATTGTTTAACATAGGACATTATGGGAAATGCATTCAAAGATCTCCTCTTAAACATCTGAGCCTATGGGGACCACATTTTGTCACAATAGTCCTCAGTTGGTCCCCTTTAAAGTTTGTGATTTTTGTGGTTGTACCTCATCCGAGATGGCCGCCAGCGGGGAATATAGGTTTACAAAAGTTTATTCCAAATATGTTGTTTTACACAAAATTATGCCATTTATATTGCTTTTGAAAACCTGATGCCATTTATGTTGCTTTACAAATGTTTATGCCATTTATGTTGCTATACAAAAGTTTATGCCATTTATGTTGCTTTACACAAGTATATGCCATTTATGTTGCTTTACAAAAGATATGCCATTTATGTTGCTATACAAAAGTTTATGCCATTTATGTTGCTTTACACAAAATTATGCCATTTATGTTGCTTTACAAAAGTTTATGCCATTTACGTTGCTTTACAAAAGTTTATCCCATTTATATTGTCATGCAAAAGTTTATGCCATTTATATTGCAATGCAAAAGTTTCTGGAATTTATATTGCTTTACAAGAGTTTAATCGATTTTGTTTCTCTCAATTCCCAACTGTTATTTATTGTTTTTGTTAACAGAAAACTCAAGGCAGCGGAGGGAAGAAATAGCTTTGTCTGTTTGCGCATCAATTAACAGAACTGGACACGTCAAGGCTGTTAGAAGAACGTTCTGTTATGACAGAAAGGGAGGCAACTGTAACAGTGTTTGCAGAAGCAAAAATAAAAGGTATCGTGAAAAAAAGTATTTTTATTGATATTTTACCGTAAAAATTGGTAAACTTTAAATCCCTAAAAGCCATATCTGCATCTTTTCTAGGATTTTTCGCCGTTTTTCTGAAAAGATAAATAGTGTATACACACTTTGTATTAAGAACAGAACAGAAAAGTTAGAAATATTTTCTTTAATTATTATAAAAGACCACTATACAATTACTTAATTTGTTGTAAAAGACCACTATACAATTACTTACAGCGTTATATAATTATTTTGCGGGAATGGTACAGTTCCGTAATTATACCATCAATTTACGGTCTACTGAAAAATCTTTTAGTCGACCGTACATTGATACAATGTAGCGAATCGCTGTGGCTAACCTTTGACGTCAAAGGCGTGTTTTATTGTTTTTAATGCCCTTCTGTCAGCAACTTTTCGATATCTGCAAGTGTGGTCAATTTCACATGCAGATTCTTGCAACTATTCAATAGCAATAAACTTAGGGACCGACCACTTAACTTGAAAAAGGGGGGAGGGGTTATGGATTTTTTTTCCCTTTTTAACTAGTATAAACAAACCTTTTTTTTTTTTAAAACAAGCATTATTATTTTGGCAGAAAGCCCCCTTCAGAAAATTTTTTTTCATCATTTTTGCAGCCAAAATATTTTTTTCACATAAAATCAGCGTCAGAATATTTTTTTGAAAAAACCAGCCCCCCCCNCCCCCCCCCCCCCCCCTTTCAGGTTAAATGGTCGGTCCCTTACTTGAAGTTGTAAAAAGTTAGTAATTATATTAACATTATATTTTTTAATTTCAGCTGGTCTTGCTTTGATGCTGTACATGTTTATAGTAGAAGTAAAGATATAACCGCAGCGTATAAATACGGAAAGGGGGGATGTAATCACTCAACATGTGGACCGAATGTGTGTTGCTGTCGAACATAACACTTGGGATGTGTTGATGCACAACGTAAAATTGAACACTATAGAATATTTTTTTAGCAATTGAATCTTTTGTGATATATACCTATTTATTAAAGAATTCTATTCTGAAAGAATTTTATCCATATATTTCCATTGATCTATTCACCTTTTTTTGCTTTTTTTGGTGCCATTTAGGGCTTGCTTTATGGTGTGAGGTTCCTCACTGTGTTGAAGATCGTACGGTGACCCCTAGATGCTTTGTTTTTGGTCTTGTTAACCTGGAGATGGGATTTTGTCTCCTTGACATTTACCCCATTTCCTTTCTTTTTCATATTTGCCTCTATCTTGTGTTATTTTATGAAGAAAAAACATAAATCTCCCTCGACATTTTCAATTCATTTCTCAAACCTTTTTACAATGTTGCATTCATTGGAAGTTTGTTTTATTTTTTATTTTTTTCCCTGGGATAGTAATCAAGATTATTTGATGGGATACAAAAATTGAACTCCATTCCTTAAGAGATTTTATTGTTTTTTCGGTTGATGTTTAACAGCTAATTGTTGGATTCCCTTTTACAAGTGTTTCTCAGTCTCGTTTTATTCAAGACATTCGTGGTCACGATTGGTCATGATTGGACTCTTACTGTCAGCCGTCTATGCGATAGTTTTTTCTTCACCCAAAAGACTTGATTCTGTAAAAATCAGGTCGCAAAAACCGAAGAATAACATTAGTTATTATTTGCCCACACATTTCAGTAATAATTGAATAAAAAGATTAAATAAAAAGATGACAGGAGACGTCTATCTTGATTTTCTTGTGCTTGTTTTTTTTTTCCTTATTTCAATTGATTTTGAATTAAATGGATACTGTTCAGCTGCGCATTCTATGGCGCCGTTTTTAAGACCGAATCGGATGCATGGAAGTCTTAATTTCCGGTTGTCGATTACCCGTTTTCCCGGCAATATCATAACTAATTGTCAGATACATATCGTCATATTTTCTGTAAACTAAATTCACCAGGGTTCCAGGCTTTGGAAAATTTATATTTGATTATAGTCAATTTTTTGCCATTGTTGTTCAATATTTAAATAAATTTTGCATGAATATTAATTTTCTGGGCCCGCAAATGATTATATTCCTTTTTCTTATACCTGAAACTCGGAGTGAGGTATGAGCTTTGTCGAAGAAGTGATTTCAAGATGAAGAGCAACAATAAAAACGCTAGTCTGTTGCTTGGTTCAACCATGTAGAGACTTTGTCTCATTTGCAATTACTCAATTTTCCTGCATTGTTTATTTAGGTCATTGACAAATTTATAAATAAAGAATAGAGAAAATATCGGCCTTGATTCTTTAAAACAAACAGGATGCCCAATATTTTTTATTTGCATTTTTCAGTTAAGTCGGATGGGATTCTAATAATCAGTTTCTGACTATGGACAGGTATATACAATTGTGTTAATGAGAGGCCTATATAAAATTTATGAATGTTAAAATATGGATAACAGGTAACACCTACAATGGCTGAAAATTATAATTACATGCAGCAATTTGCAGGGGACCTACACCTGAAAAACGGGCGCATTGCATTTGCGCTAATTTTTGAAAAGTGGGGTATTTCATTTGCGCCACAAGCTTGTATTTCTCATGTAACAATTTTACAGGTAAAATTTTCATGTAATAAGAAGTAGAAGCAATATTTAATATTCTATTTAATATGTTAATATTGAATATACCACCAAACATGTTCGACATCCATTAAGTGAATTCTGCTTGAACCGATGCTAAGGGCCGTCAGGTAAGAGCGTTTGCTCTTTGTTGAAGGCCTCGTAGTGACTTCAATATAAAGAACAACAATCAAAGCGTTGTTCCATTTGCGTAATATTATTACGTATTTATAGAGATTTTTTCCCATGTACATTTACTCCATATCCTTTTATTTGTTTATAATATTTTTAATATTAAATAATTAATATACCAAAGATATGTAAAATTGTCACTTCATCTTATAAGTTGCATCCAGATCAAACAGGTTAAGCGGCGGACGTTGATAATTAATGCTACTCATCTATTTTAATTGGTTGTGTAAATTTTTCTTTATTTATATTTGCAATATAGTTTTGGTACTCTGAATCATTAAAGATGATTGATTGTACATCGTTAGGAATAGGGGTAAGAACAAAATTGCCAAGAGCCGAAATTTAAAGTGCAAAAAACAATGGCGTTTTAGTAAAATATCTTGCTCGAATTCCTACTTCAAACTCTCCGTGATGAGCAAGTGAAAGGGGAAATACAAGTAGAAAGTATAAATGTTAAAGTATTTTTACTTTTATCTATACCATTTACCTGTATTTGGCGCAAATGTAAAGTTTTTAATTTGGCGCAAATGAAGTATAGTTTGTGGCGCAAATGAAATATTTTTTTTTTTGGCGCAAATGCAATGCACTGAAGAAAAACACGTATAAGACAAACGTAGACAACGATAGGAACTCTGGACAGCCGGACTTAGTACCGGCACTAGCAAAAGCCAGCGGTAGGGTTAAACCGATTTATGGGTACCCAAGCCCCCCCATCTGTCCCGTTTCCCTATAGTATAAAACATACGATTAAAACCCAATACAAGTATTTTACTAACTCCATGACCACAATCTTGAAAGGAGAGAAAAAGACAATACGTTAATTTGAAAGATGGGTCAAGGGGGTGCTCGCCGCTAAACTGCCGGCTGGCTCAAGGAGCCTAGTCTGCTGGTAGAACGCTGTCGCACTACGGAAGAAAAATCAAACTCAAAACTTCCCGAAGGGTTTGGTCATGAATCATCATAAATTTCAGTGGACATCGGCAGTTTCAGTGAGAGGCCAGTATGTGTGCAAATTTTTCAGGTCACTAGGTCTCAAAGCTAATTTAACGGATGCAAGCAGAATATCTTGCCGATTTCCCCTATAACGTAAAGAATGTAAGTTACGTCCCAGCTTTTCTGGATTTTTAATCAATTTCTGGCATTTTTAACAACATTTCCGTAAAATTGAGGACTAGAAATGCCCATAATAATAAGCTGTTTACGAGTAACGCCATATTTTGATATAACATGTTCATATCTATTACAAAACTTCTTAAATGTATTCAACAACTTATGAAATCTGTGATCCTGTTGTAAAAGTTTGGCTGTGATAGTACGGTTACGTTCATTGAAATCATTAAGAGTAGAACAAACTCGTGCGAATCGTACCAGTTGGGAAATATACACCCCGTAGGATGGAGGAAGGGAATGTCTCCGTCGAGAAAAGGGATATTAGTAATAGTGAAATCAAAATCATCCCTTTTATCATATATTTTGGTTTTGATTTTACCAGGGTCAATAATGATAGTCAGATCCAGAAAAGGGCAACGTTTGGATTCATTGTTAGCTTTATTGAATTTCAGTTGTTGTGGATAAATAATGTCTACATAATCTAAAAACTTGGGATTATCAATAGTAAGGATATCGTCAATATACCTGCTGTTATCATTGAAAATAGAAATAAGTTTATCACTGTTAGGTATGGTTCCGATTTGAAGTTTTTTTTCATGAAATCTCGTTCGTAACAGAAAAGAAAAAGATCTGCAATGAGAGGTGCACAATTTGTACCCATGGGAATACCTATGACCTGTTGATAAGTAGTGTTGCCAAAACGACCAAAAATATTGTCCAGCAAAAGATTGAGTGCATTAATCATATCATCACATGTCAAGGAACAATGATTATTATAGGTTATATTGAAGAAGAATCCTTGCTTTTTATTAGAGCAAATGAACTACACACCAGAAAATTTAAAAGACCATTTAATAAGTTGTCCCAACTCGGATTTAATCAAACTATGTATAAGGGAAGTATAAAGTGTAGAAAAATCATAACTGCCCATAGATGAGACTGGTCTTTGAATAGATTATAGTTTATCTAAAACTTCAATAGAATTTTTTACACTCCAAAAGTAATTTACACCAGAGTTTTGATAAGTTCTTTTTCACAGTATTTAATAACCAACTCCTTTATACAAGTAAGTGAACTAGTTAAATGGATGGATAAATTGGTAGTAGAACACTTACTAGATGCTGAAATAAAACGATGTTTGAAGGGATTTTTGTGAAGCTTCGGAACCCAGTACATGGTAGGTAAGAGGTTATCTTTAGATGGAACTTTTCGCATTTCTGTATCCTTATAATGTTGTTTGGTTAAAGTTTTTTCGACCCAATTGGTACGTTTGAAAGTGTCTGACTTGTCCAGTTCGTTTTGTTGGACATCGATGTAATATTTATTTCAGACAATAGCAACGTTGTTAGAAGCCTTGTCAACATGTACAAACACATATTTTTACCAAGATCATATAGTTTTGACTTAATTCTATTCACAGACAGCTTAGGAGGTGACTCAACGTTATTATCTTTATAAAAATTTATTCTGTTGGTGATCTTGGTAATAATTTTATCTTTATTTAGACAAATAAACAAATTTAGGGCACACTTGTCTGCACCGTGTTTCTCGTTTGCACCATTTTTTACAATAATTGGTTACAGCGTCTCTAATTATATCAAAACCTGCTTGCCAGTTTATTTTTGAAGGCGGGCGATATTTAGGCCCTTTTCTAAAGAATTGTCTGACTTCCTTATCTACAATGTTGTTCAGATTCCCCGTTAATATATGTCCAAAAGGGTCATAGCGATATGGTGACGTGGAACAATCTCAGCTGCTAGGGTAGTTCTTCTCGAAATTAGCATCACAGGTAATAGAAGAGTAATTGAAAAAAAAAAGTTTCTAGTAGGTTTTGTATAAGAAAAGGAAATGACAGGCATTTCCTGGTTGTCAAAATAGACGGATACAAGCTTTTGAATATCTGGGTCCCGAAAAATGACTGCAATATCAATGAGGTCAATTCCTTTATTAAAATGTATTTAATTTTCAAAAACTGTTTTACGTGAAGTACGCATTTTCCTGGATTAAGTGGTTGATATAGAAAAACACGAAATTCAAAATGAAACGGAATACCATATTTCACTAACTTGCAATGGAGAAGGTCTCAAACATTAACTTTAGAATACCCATGAACCAATGATTTTTTTCGGAAGACAACGAGAATTTAAACCCAAGAACTATTGTGACCACGTTTGATTCCAATTAACAAAGTATTTTCAGAGAAGAAGGACTTTGAATGAGTTTTCCAAAAGGGTTAATTGTAAAACTGTATTGGGTCTGATGTGGACTTGCCAGCCACATTTTTCAAAGGAGACCAAGGACAGTTGTGACAAAGTATCGTTCTATTTTGCTAAGTAGTCTGAGAGGAGAATATCTTTGAATGCGTTTTCAAAGAGGGTCCAATGTGAAACTAAGTTTCCCGCTGACAGTCATCTCATCCACGTCAGACGATCGCCATCATGAAAATAAAATGTAGTTCTTGACATACTGAACATTTTTTAATTTAAAACTCATTAACCTCTATCTTAAATTGAAATATAAGGCAAAAGGGGTAATAACTCCTATATAGGTATTCAGATTTTCTGCAAAATTTGCAGGTGGATACATCTTGATATTCTTAACATTTTTGCAATTAAAAGTTGACCTCTGCGTTGTATTTTTTTTACAAAAATAAAAATACTAAAATTTAAAAAAGGGCTATAACTTCAAGACAGGTTTTCGGCTTTTCTACAAAACTGCAGTGTGAATAAATCTTGTCATGATGGTCTTGTCAGAATTTTGATATCTGTAACGGTTTTGAGTTATCTGCAAAAAATTCACCCCATGTTCTATTTTTAGTAACGACAGCCATGTTGCGAGGACTTCGGACTCCTCGGACACAGTTTTGAATGTAGATGCCCAGGTAATGACTCTAACCAAGTTTGGTTAAATTCAGAGGAGAAGATTTTTGAAAAGTTCACGACGGACAGCGACGGACGCCAATTGATGGCAATAGCTCACAAGGCCTTTTAGGCCAGGTGAGCTAAAACGACTTTGTAGTTGTTTCCTGATATCTTCCCTTCATTGACTACTGTATTTTACGTTTTGTAAAGATTAAGTTCGGGTACAAGAGCAGAAGTAGACATGTCTTCCGGAAGCAAGTGTTGGGTTCTGCTAAAGTCAATGGCATCCAAGTTTTCATGAAAATAGTATTCGATTTGATTAAAAAAAAGTGCTTGTAACTACAAAAGTCGGACTGAGATCAACAGACTGGACCCGTTTGACGATTAAATCGTTAACTTTATCTTAGTAAAATATATACTCTTAAAAAGAATGAAACTTCAGTATGTCGCCATGGTAACGTCATTGTTTCATCGGTATTTCACTAACTCTGTATTTGTATAACCTTAAATATTTGATAAACAACAAATTTATCACTTAAAACGTCCATAAAAGTCCACATCAACAATTTAAATTTATTTTATTGATGCACATCAGTTAATATTACAGACTAAGGAAAAAAAACAAAACAAAACAAAACCAAAAAAAAAACAAAAAACAAAAAAAACAAAAACAAAAAAAAAAACAAACAAACAAACAAAAGAAAGAAAAAGAAACACTAGAATCAAAATTAACAAATGCGCACGATCGAAATAATATTTAATAAACTACGAAAGGGTGTGGATTAAACGCGAATAAGACAAAATGTCTACAAATACAAGGCAAAAACCAAAAAAGGGTACTTCTTTTACTGCTGTTCTTCATCCTGATGTAACAATAAGGCCTTCAGCAATAAGCTTTCCTCATACCTCATAGTAAGGTCAAGCTGGCCCCGAGCACAGGTTTGAGTGGGATTCATTGCTAATTCGCCGTTTCAGAAACTAAAGCATTGTGGGTAGAGCGTACACCAAAATATTTTGATTGGTTTAGAACGTAAATAACATAACGTCATTGGTTAAAAATCGTTTGTTCGTACACCAAAAATTTTTATACAATCACTGTACCCACAATTCCTCAGTTTCTGGAACGGCGAATTGTTGAACAATATCGCATCCATGTCTCATTTAGCTAATGGATGCAAGATCGTAAAAACGTAAAATTAACTGGCAAAGCGCTTTTACAATCACTGTCATCCGTGGCCCGATAAAAGCACTAGTGTCCTAAGCTAGTGGGCAGATACAATTTAAATGTTTTTGTTCGAAGTAATTCGATAATTACCCTAACATGTTGTTATGAACATACGAGTCTTATTAACTTGGTCACAAAGATTACTGACCCTGAGATTAACTTTGATCAGTAGATTGGGAAACAAATTTATATGGTCAACAGCGGTTAACAGAGGTTACCATTGGACCCAAATAGAAACATTTCAAAAACAAAATAACGAGATACATGAGTATGTGAGCTGTTAAAAGGGATGAATTCATAATCTAAAATATGACCTAAAGCACAAAAAAAACCCTTTTAACAGCTCACATAGGTCGACCTTTTTATTGTTTCTATTCTTTTATTTTGCCATGTTTTTTTGTGCTTTAGGTCATATTTTAGATTATAAATTCATCCCTTTTAACAGCTCAAATACTCATGTATCTCGTTATTTTGTTATTGTCCTTTAGAGCTGTTTCGCAACACATATTTTGTTTTAGAAACATTTCAAAGACTTGTTTTGCAAATATAAAACACCCTTGGTCATAGCGGTTCTTACGATCAGGTTGTCTGTCCACTACGTAACAAAACAAAATACCGAACAGATTCACACGACATTTTGCTTTCACATCTTATACACTGCTTCTAATAGGCATCTTTCATTGCTGGAAACGTGTTCGGATACCTTTTAACTTTAAGCACATATTAAAGAATTTTCGAACCATTTTCTCGAACATTGATGTTCATAGATTCCTGATAGTTTTCTTCAAGCATAAGTAGGATTTGTATAAGTTCTGTTGTTCCGGCTTTTAAAAATGGCGATAGGGTTTGCTTTAAAGACTCGATAGCCCCAATAAGATAAACTGAGGGTAAATTTAGGTGAACAAGATGCATACCCAGCCAAGAGACATTTTAACTCATTAAATGTTATAAAAAAGTTATAAAATGTCTCTGTTTAGCCAAAATTTTTCATTCATTTAAAACAGTTGAACATTGTTTGTTAAAATCGTATGTCACAGTTACTATGTCATGTACATTATGTATCTGTCAAGCAAAACATAATTTGTTCCAACGGAACAATATTATAGCATTTGTTCCTGACGGAATAAACGTCATGTAACAATTGTTCCTCAAGGAAAAAATATGCTAATGTTTATATTTGATCTACAAGGAAAGCCGAAATCAGGAAAGGACGGAGCTTTGACCGAGGAATGTACCCAATAGTTTTAGACAATTTGAAAAAAATACTAGATTTTGCCAATTTCTTCAAAGATGAATTTTTCATACCAGTACCACCGCCAGAGTTTTGGTGCACTAAGCTGGTGCTTTAAAAGTGAGGCATTGACCTAGTGTTATTATAAGTTACTTGAAATAACAGCCTGGTCAAAACTAAAAGTTATATAAATAAATATAGGGTAAATACCAATGAGACAATGACCACGAGATATTTCGTTTTAGCGTAGTAACGTATAAATGTGAGATAACGTGATTCATTTCATCGGAAAGAAGTTATAGTTTGTTGACCCCTTGTATTAGGATTTTGATCAAATGTTTAAATATCTGAATATAGTTTCTGCATTTTAACTAAACACATTCTAAATTTCTAAAATCAGTATTGCATGGACACGGGTTATGTATTCCGGTATATGCATAAAATCATTATGCTAAACTCCTCACAGGAAGGGATTTTGGTGGAAGCTGTATACTGAGGGTACATAACTTAATTTGTCAGTTGATAATGGGTCTGGAGCTGGCAAGTCAGTTGACTGCTAGTAGTCTCTTGTGATTTCACGTTTATGTCCGTATATTTAGTTCTTTCAGTTTCATTTTTCACAATTGACTCAGTCCTGTTGCCAACTGAATTTTACTGTTGTCACGATTGTTTTTTTATTTATCACATTGGCTATAGGGGGAAGATTTGGGCCCAATAAAACTAGTTTAACCCCACCACAGCAGGTTTGCGCCTGTCCTAAGTCAGGAAATTTATTAAGCCTTTGTGCGTCTTGTCTGTTTTCTTTTAGTTTGGGTAATTACATAGATTCCACAGCTCCGAGAGAGCACACAGTCAACGTATCTTTGATTGGTACCCGGAGTCCAGTGAGTGGAGTCCGAAGTCCCAATATTGTAGCCCGTAGCCCTAGTATTTCACTCGGAGCCCTTTTGTTGGAACCCGGAGCACCACGTTCAAAAAGCACATAGTAGAGATATTTCATATTCCGACGAAGCTCGACGTAACCCGACGAAAGAAACCTTTCATGACGATGACACGAAAGGGGCCATTAGCTGAAGATATATATATTTTGTTATTCATTTCCAATATCATTTATAGACTATTTCTAATACTGTGAGTAAATGCGTGTGTTTGTCAAGATTATTAAATCATCATCCTCTCCTTACATATGTAAAATTTAACATTATTCACATAGAAATCAAATCTTGTAACGTCTTTAACAGGTCGAGTGCACCCCATGTACTGGTAGCTTGCCAAGTATCAGTTAAAATATTTTCAACTATTGGGATACAAAAAAGATCAACATAGCGAAATCCTGTATAATAAGTATTAAAAAATAAAGATTGAAATGAATAAATCGTACCGGAAACACCAAAACTGAAGATTTTTTTACCTTCCATCTCGACTTAAAACTAGAGCGGATAAAACTCGCTTCAATCACGGCCATCATGAATACTTTAACGGCACATGGTTAAGCACTTTTTAATAGCAAGGCTACTTTTAAAATAATTTGTTTCTCTATGCACTATAAAGTATCAACAAATAACTTCCCTTTACGATACTAATATTTAATATTTTATTGAAAATCACAAATGAGATAAAGTCCTCCCCATAAAATAACGATACTACTACATACCAGTTCGCTATTCACTGAAATAAGGCGCGGATCCTGTCAATTTGAAAGAGGGGGTTCTTTCTATGTCAAATTTTACACTGCCAAATTTGAAATGGATATGACAAAATGTAAAAATATAGGAAATGCATTTGATAAATTCCAATATAGATAATCA
>MJUU01018839.1:17692-29478 GCA_002080025.1 Modiolus philippinarum
GTCGTGTATGGGAGGACATAACTAGACACACATTTAACTAATACAAAAACGATTGAAACTACCAATATATATTGAAAACAATTTTTAGAATAATGGAATTGCTCACTAACTGCTGCATGCTTAAAACCATTAAAAATTCGTAAAGGTTCCTCAGAACCATGTGTCTCGCCTGCTCAGTAAGGTATCATTATAATCAGGACAATACTAGCGTTTATATACTTTCTGTATTCCAAAAAAATAACTGGTGTTTAAGAGTTTCAGGAATTTACCAAAATTGGAATCAAATATTTTTGCAATTTAGGTATTGAAAATGACTGTTTTCACCAAAATGTATTTAAAATGGTGTGGTTGCTAGGCAAAATTCCAAAAAATAACAGATCTTGAAGAGTTTCAGGAAATTTACCAAAATTGGAATCAAATATTTTTGCAATTCCATTACTGATAATTATTGTTTTCATCAATATATTTTTTAAAAAAGTATGGTTGCTAGGTAGAATTCCCAAAAATTAATTGGTCTAAGAGAGTTCCAGGAAATTTTCCAAATATTGGAATAACAAATTTTTGCAATTTTATTCGTTAAAATGTTTATTTCAAATTCACTCAAAAACCATGGTTGCTAACAAGAATTTCAAAAAATTGCATGTCTTGAAGAGTTTCAGGAAATTTACCAAAATTGGAATCAAAAATTTTTGCAATTCCATTATTGAAAATAAAAGAAAATGTGTCCATGGGACACGGATGCCCCCGCCATACATTTATCTGCAAACAGGAAGTGGATGAGTTACGGACTTGAAAAGGGGAGACACGGTACAACTCATCATACTTAAGCTTCAGACCAAATATCAAATCATTACTGCATACACAAGCTGAGAAATCCTCGACGAAAAATTTCAATATATGGCTATAATGGGAAAAAATCAAAGTTGTTGTCAAACAGGAAGTAGATGAGTTACGGACTTGAAAAGGGGAGACACTGTACTACTCATCATACTAAAGCTTCAGACCAAATATCAAATCATTACTGCATAGACAAGCTGAGAAATCCTCGACGAAAAATTTCAATTTATGGCTATAATGGGAAAAAAATCAAAGTTTTCGTCAAACAGGAAGTAGATGAGTTACGGACTTCAAAAGGGGAGACACGATACAACTCATCATACTAGAGCTTCAGACCAAATATCAAATCATTACTGCATACACAAGCTGAGAAATCCTCGACGAAAAATTACAATATATGGCTGTAATGGGAAAATCAAAGTTGTCGTCAAACAGGAAGCAGATGAGTTACGGACTTGAAAAGGGGAGACACTGTACTACTCATCATACTAAAGCTTCAGACCAAATATCAAATCATTACTGCATAGACAAGCTGAGAAATCCTCGACGAAAAATTTCAATTTATGGCTATAATGGGAAAAAAATCAAAGTTGTCGTCAAACAGGAAGTAGATGAGTTACGGACTTGAAAAGGGGAGACATTGTACTACTCATCATACAAAAGCTTCAGACCAAATATCAAATCATTACTGCATACACAAGCTGAGAAATCCTCGACGAAAAATTTCAATTTATGGCTATAATGGGAAAAAATCAAAGTTGTCGTCAAACAGGAAGTAGATGAGTTACGGACTTCAAAAGGGTAGACACGATACAACTCATCATACTAGAGCTTCAGACCAAATATCAAATCATTACTGCATACACAAGCTGAGAAATCCTTGACGAAAATTTTCGAACGTACGTACGGACGGACGTACGGACAAGGGTAAAACTTAATGCCCCGTCGCCTAACGGCGGGAGGATTATTGCTGTTTTCATCAATATATTTTTAAAAAAAAAGTATGGTTGCTAGGTAGAATTCCAAAAATTAATTGGTCTATGAGAGTTCATGGAAATGTACCAAAAACTGAAATCAAAAATTTTTGCAATTTTATTCAATAAAAAGTTTGTTTATTTCAAATTCACTCAAAAACCATGGTTGCTAAGAAGAAAAATTGCATGTCTTGGACAGTTCCAAGAAATTTACCAATGTTGGAACCCTGTTTTTATTTCTTATGTTTTCAAAATTATGCTTGGCATCAAAGAATTGCCTTATTTTTTATTTTATGCCTTTATTTTTGACATAATTTGAACCACCCAGTGCTTTAGATTGTATTCCGTTATGTATTTATAATATTTCTATCCAACTATTCCGACATTTCCCTACTCTCACCGAAAATTTTTTCAATTATATACTGTTAATGAATAAAATTTTAACCGAAATCTAGTCTTTTATAATATGTCCATTTTGACAACTTATGTCTCATCTAGACAGTACAAAAAGCTGAATTTACATCAATTAAATTGTAGACGACAAAATTTCTGAAAGGGCCGAAGAAACGTCTTTGACACAGTAGTATAATATTAAAAGAACCCCAACCAATTTTTAAAATAACCCTTCCCTCCACTCGCCGTTTTTAAGAGGATACAATAATACTAGCGTTACAGTGAACCACACTGGGGAGGGGTAGAGACGCAGGGATTGTTACGTCTTACGTTGATCGATTAGGTGATGCAAACCGTGTACAGGGATGAGGTTAAAATAGCGTGTAAGTTTATGTCCCTTTAAAGATTATAGCCCTAAAATTGAATTGGACACCATTTAAAGATATATAATAATAAATTACAGTATAAGAATGAACATAGTTTACTGGCTGGATAATACAAGTCTGGACTGTATTCCTGTCACGTTTGTTGTAGTCTCCAAGGCATATCATTCCGACTGGTATAACACATATCTGTAATTAAAAATAAATTCTAAATTAATAATTCAATGTTACCTTCTTTCTTTAAACTTATACGTATGCACAAGACCATTAAACAGAGTATAACTGTCGAGTTCCCAGCACAGAACCGAAATCATGAACTGATCGATTGATTTAACCAAGCCTCTATGAATCGAATCTCAGAGAGCGCCATCAGATGTATCGGGTTCTACTCGCAAACTGNACGCACTAATTACAAACTTTACAATCAAACTGCGAACATTTACATTATTTCTATACCTTAATGAAATACATGATTTAAAAAATCATTCAATTTTCCTGTTAGAAACAACTTTTTGGAATTTGTAACTACGGAAAACAATCTGAGTAGACCTTTTTTGTTTCGTTTAATGAAGAGTTCCATTTCTTTTGTTAAAAACTAATCACTTATCGGCCTGATCAGATGTATCGGGTTCTACTCGCAAACTGAACACAGATTCAGAACCAGTAAAATAATTGACAGCATTCCCGGCATCCTAACTCGACTATGAACCAAAAACAAGAGTAAAATTGTCATATAATAACCAGACCATGAATCAAGACCAAAAACCGTGCAAAGGAACGGTATCACAACCAGACTCTTGGCACAAAACTAGTGAATTGTCTTGGAAAACCGGGATCATAACCAGTAAAACTGCCAGAATAACCAGGATCTTAGCAAATAACATATAGAATTGTCAAAAGATCCGGCATCATGTCCAGACTATGAATAAAGAGCCAGTAAAATTGTCAACAGAACCGGTGTAATATCCAGACTGAACATAGAACCATTTAAATTGTCAACAGAACCAGTATTATAACCAGACTATAAAAACAGAACCTGTGAAAAGTTAAAAAAAACGGTATCGGTACCGGACCATGAACAAAGAGCCAGTATTTTTTTTTATATACGGTTCATATACATCTATACAGAACCAGTATCATACCCAAACATGAACACATACCCAGTAAAATTGTCAGACAATATAACAAGACCATGAACACAAAACCAGTGGAATCGCAAGGTGACCCAGTATCATGTCCAAATCATTAACACAGAATCAGAAACATAGAAGCAGCCACAGCCTGCTAAACTCACCTCGCTGCACAGCATTGTCACATGTTTAACATGTCAGTAAACAGGAATGGACTATAACCATTCTTTTTAACAGATTCATTCATGCGTAAAATGTAGGTCAAAGACTGTCATCCCAAAATGCATGACACATACCAATATGGTTGATGTGGGACATGTAAGTAAGCAGACATAGACCTTAACCATTCTAATTAATCAAGTTGCTGATGCGTAAAATGTAGGTCACTGACAGCATCCGAAGCATGCATTATTGTTGTCATCCCAAAATGCATCATACATACCAATATGGTTAATGTGGGACATGTCAGTAAGTGGGAATGGACTTTAACCATTCTACCTAACCAAATTGCTCAAGGCTAAAATGTAGGTCACAGACAGCATCCAAAGCATGTATTGTTGTTGTCATCCCAAAATGCATCATACATACTATTATGGTGATGTAGGACACGTCAGTAAGCGGGAATGGACTTTAACCATTCTACCTAAGCAAGTCATTCATGCGTAAAATGTAGGTCACAGACAGCATCCTAAGCACGCATTGCTGTTGTCATCCCAAAATGCATCATACATACCAGTATGGTTGATGTGGGACACAGTAACCGTGAATGGACTTTAACCATTCTACCTAACCAAGTCGCTCGTGCGTAAAATATAGGTCACAGACAACATCCGAAGCATGTATTGTTGTTGTCATCCCAAAATACATCACACATACCAATATGGTTAATGTTTGACGATGTCAGTAACCAGGAATGGACATTAACCATTCTTCCTAACCAAGTCGCTAATGCGTTAAATGTAGGTCACAGAGAGCATCCGAAGCATGCATTGTTGTCACCCATGCATCATACATACCAATATGGTTGATGTGGGACATCTCAGTAACCGGGAATGGAGTTTAACCATTCTTCCTAACCAGACGAGGACACGGAAGCCGACGCCGATGCTCGCGGTATCACATAAGCCCCCACCCCCTCACTTCGTGACGTGAGCTAAAAATCATAACCATACAATAAACACATAATTAATCAAATAGTCAGCAGAACCTGTATCACAAGCGGGCCATGGAGAAAGAAAATGTATAATTGACAATTTTACCGGTTACCTGTTTATGTTGGGGATGCGATACTGGGTCTGTATCGATGTATATGATATCGTTTATCATAACCAGACAATAAACACAGAATTGACTAATAGAATAAGCTTTACAAGCGGACCATGAAGAAAGAAAAAATCAATAAACTGTTGGCAGATCCGGTGTCGTAACAGAATGAATCAAATAGTCAGCATAACCGGTAACATAAGCAGACCCATAGTCAGCAAAAAAAGGTATCGCAACAGACTAAGAACATTGAATCGGGAAATCTTTCAGCAGACCCGGCATCACGGAATCAATAAAGACCAATTACTTGTTGGCAGATCCGCCATCATTGAACCAGATAATCTTTCAGCAGAAACGGTATCATAACCAAAGTAAAACTGTCAGCAGAACTACATCATCCAGAAAATCGATACACAATATTACACCCCGTAGGAAGCTGTACAATGGAAGATGAGGGGATGAGCTTTTGAACGGAGGATAGAGAGCTCAGGTAAATCAAAACATTGCAGACGAAGATGAAAAATGTAACGGAAATATAGTTTACATTTGTTAAAAGGCTATGTTTAAGGGAATATCTGATTTAAAAGTGCATAAATAATAATATATTTCTTCTTTATGAAATTGTATTTTGAAATATCGCCACAAATTACGAAAGTTTATTTGAATGGAAAACTGGAGGGTAGCGAGCTCCGTTCAAAAGGTAGTGAGGCATATGAACTGAGGGTAGCGAGCCAAACGATAAAATATAGCGTACTCAAGGAAATGATGATATGGTACATTTCTCACGAATTTTATCTTCCAGTATGAAATCAAATCTCAGCAATAGGCAAATCCAAAGCTAAACCAATACAAATATCAAATCAAAAGCTAAACCAATACAAATATCAAATACATTTTCTCTCGGTAGATATTATTATGCTTAACCGTTTTTTAGAAATGAAGACTGCGAGAAATATATACAAAACAACTTTATACAAAACAATTTTATTGCACGGTTATTGCATGAATATTGAGGGATATTATCCATAGTAGAATTTAATATTGCACGACCTATTCAACGAGGTGAAAATTTATTGAACGCTAACTTTTGGTTGCTTCTAGCCTAAGGTAATATTATGTTGCTATACAAATGTAGATATTGATATGTCAAAAATATGGGTGGACCAGTAAGTTATGTTTAACAGTTTGTTGTTTTTGCTTTTTTTTAATTTCATTTTTTTATTTTTTTATTTATTTTTTGTAAAATATTTCGTTACTAGGATTTTTTTAAAATGATCAAAGATATCATTGAAAGTATTTTTGTTTTAGTTAAAGAATTGTCATAAAGATACATATATAAACGCACTTCAATTTCATAAATAGTCTGTTTTTATGTGGTATATATTTATTTCAATAGGTTTAGAAATCCAATATTCCTTCTTACTGGTATCCGAGGTGATCGTTTCCGCCTCCATATCAGCACGGATATGACGATAACTCCTAATTGAAAGTTTATATTAAACAGATTAGAACATGGCCTTTTCCATATACACACAGTTATCACCCCTCGACCCACATCAGCCCTCGGCTGACGCCTCGGGATGATATATATGGAAAAGGTCATGTATTGATAGATATGTATTTTATGCCAGGAATTATAGTGATGATCCATTGCTAAATGAATTGCATATCTTTTCAATTAATAATGTTTTGATATTGCTCATGTGACACTTAGGGGTTAACGTATGATCCGTGAACAGGTTTTTTTAAGCTTGATTCGCGAACTATACCTCTAATAAAATACGTGATTTAAAAGCAACCAAAAACCAACAAGCAATACGTGAATTTACAAAGAAGTATGACAACTTTCCCGTGAAATTATTCCCTTCAGCATACCCAGGCCGATAAGTGATTAGTTTTTAACAAAAGAAATGAAACTCTTCATTAAACGAAACAAAAAAGGTCTACTCAGATTGTTTTCCGTAGTTACAAATTCCAAAAAGTTATTTCTAACAGGATAATTGAATGATTTTTTAAATGATGTATTTCATTAAGGTATAGAAATAATGTAAATGTTCGCCGTTTGATTGTTAAGTTTGTAATTAGTGCGTAAATTGCGGTTTAAGTGGACTGAATTGGGTGACTATAATTCTGGATGAATGAAATATACATCTTTGGATATTCTCCAAAATTGGCATACTGATTAATACAGAATTGATGAATACGTGTGCAAATTTTCATTTCCGCCCTTCCACGCAATTACCCAGAATAAAACCCCAAAGTTAGTGTATTCTGCTACATACTGGCTCTATTTTTAGAAATGAAATCGAATTTACCTACATACGTCATGATTACAACTTACGAGTAAGGGGCCCATTCAGTTAATCGTAATTTGATTTTTATCTATAGTTTGTTTAAATGTATTAAATGGAAAAGTAAACATTCTACTACGGTTCCAAATAAATATTTAGATACAGAAATCTACAAACATTCCCGTTAATTTCGTATAATTTTACCATAATGGGGTACATTGATCCCTGTGAGTGCCTCGGCAGTGTTTATAAATAACATTTACCGCCAAATAATGAACGCAATGGAAAATACCACCCTCACTTATTCCTTGGTTACGGGATATCATTTTGGAACTTGAAAATATACATCTTTGAAATCAATTATTTCATATTTCCCCTTCAAGATTAATCCTTTGGCTATCTTTTAATACAGAAATTGTGTCCGCCCCCGGTAATTTTTTGCCTTTAAATAATATTTTATTGTCGCCAGGTTAATTTTTGTGTGGTTGCAGTGAAGACATTTGACATCAACTATAAACAATTTAACGTGCAATAGCAGACCAATTGTTAACTTTTATTTTGTAAATGTTTTTGTTTTACTAATGCATCGTTCCTTTGTGATTTATATACCCGAACAAGCTTAATATCTAGCCGTTACTATGGACCATCAACAGACGGCGTGTTCCTAAAATATGGCTGATGAAGTAGACGCCCACCTCATTAGCATGTTTAGAAGGGAGATAATTTCACACAATGACTTTTCGGACTGTACCGATATACCGATTTTACGAATTCATTTAAAAATCTTCTCAAAAACTTTTAAACAGATGATCTATTATATACACTATTATAACAAAATAATTAAATAGGAAAAAAGGAAAGGATATGGAGTGAATGTACATGTGACAAAAACGCGCATGGTATATAGAAAACTCCAGTTTTTCAAGGACAGGTCTTATTGCTGTCTACATTTTCATACCCTTACATAAAAGATTCAGTCATTGAAATTGCCACTTGAATGCAATTTTGACAGATTTTCGCAATTTTGGTGGTTATTGTTAAAATTCGTTGCATAGAACCCCAAGAACCAAACTAATCTAACTGTCATTCGGAAGGGCAAATGCGTATACACTTGCAACAAAAAAATTAGTTTGGGTTCTCGGTGTCCTTCCAGTAGTTTCATCTTCCACAACACTGTAAAATAGCTTAAATTGATAAAAAAAAAGGCTGCTTACAGCCATGTTCGACTGCTAATATGTCAGAAAACATATATAGCGTGACAAATACTAATTCTATCTCGAGGAACAGGACTAGTAACAAGAGACCATCTTTCTAGATTTTCGACAAAATTTGAGCATATGACCTAATGTAGGAACAAAATTTACGCCTAAATGGCCATACTACTTTAGATGCGTGATTTCATGACAAAAAGACCCTAAAGGGCACCTTCATAAATATTCAGTGCTCATGGATTTTCATTTAGTATTGCGTGCTCGCAATCCTCCGTTCAATACATTCACTACCGTCCGCTCAATACATGAAATACTGGCTCACTACCAATTGAACGGAGCTCCCTACCCTCAAAATTTTGGTTCAAAAAAGAAAATTGCAATTATTTTTTATTTGAAAGAACTCTTTGAAAAGCCCGTTATGCAAATGCTTTCTTTTAACTATAGACATATAAAATGTAGAAATAGTTTGTTCAAAAATTGTTAATTAAATAGGTATATGCGAAAAGGTCATTTCGTCTGCATGCTTAAAGTCTTACCTGAGCTCTCTACCCTCCGTTCAAAAGCTCATTCCCCTCAATTCCCATTGTACAGCTTCCTACGGGGTGTATTAAGTAAAACTGTCAGCACATCCCACATTATAATCAGACCATGAACACAGAACCAGTAGAATGGTCAGGTCATCTTGGACAGACAGGAAGTTGTTAAACCACTTATGTCCTATATATGAACGCGACCGAGACGAAAAAAAAATGAAGAAAACAGCTTTAAGGTGAAACGGATGAAGAAATCCTGTTATTGTGTAAGAAGTACACATTTATTATCATTAATTTGATATAAATAAAATTTATTTTATGATATCTATTGTTTTGATTTCTTTATTTGAAAATGCTTTGAGACTATGCAACCGATCGTAGCTACCCGGCATTTCGGACATTTCAGTGGAGCAGAAACGGTCGTGACACCAATATTGGTACAGAGAAACAAAAGTACAAGTTAGGGTCACTATGTCATTTTAATGTCAAACATACAAGGTTTATGTAGCATATATTACCAGGTATAGCTTAAATTAGCGAATAATGATTTGTTTTGTAATTTTGTCTCAAATTAATTTCAAACAATGTTCGTTTTAGTGTGATACTACATTTTCCTCGTGTCCATCGGCATTTCGTGTAATATAGACCAGGTATTTCGGCCTCTACGGTGCAAATATTACCAATTTATCTATTTATCGTTTATATTTTCTATTTGGACTTTTATTTTTTTATTTTTGCTGTTGCCCCATCCATCTAATATTTGCACCATAGAGGCAGAAGAATTTGGTCTAGTCGTGTAAGAATGGTCGATGGAATGGCCGACATATTCGTGTTGTGCATGTAAAAATCCCATTAGAAAGTCAAAGTGAAAGCATTTACAACTAAGAAACTATCCAAATTATTGACATACAAAAAAGACCACCCCTCACCTGTATATGGTGAAGCAACAACAGACCATGGTGAAAAAATTTGGTTCCAATTTAAATTATTTTTCGTAAAAGTTTTAGGCGACGGACGACGAATGTGGAGCGATGGCTAAAAAATTCTGTACCAAGGTAAGCTAAAATAATTAAAGCAAAGTATTTGACATGGATTTGACAAAACGTAAAAAAAACAACAGGAAATATGAAATAAGATGTAACGATCCATCTCCCGACAATATAAAGTGAAAACTGAGTTGATTTGCCATAATTTGACAAGATGGAAACGACAAATTATAATGATGTATCGAACCACCATTTTTTGTTTTACATGAACATGGCGACCTTATTAACACTTCATGTGGTAGTTATATTGACAGACATATGTCAATCATCTCTCCTTGTTTTGAATCAATCTAAATCCAGTTAAAAATCTCGGCAAAACTGTGGGAAAATATCTTAATATTCATAAATTTATGTAATGTAGCTCCTTCGTTTCGCTTTAATACATCACTGACAATTATTCAAACTTTCCAATGTCGTCAAAAAGCCCTTTTAAAGACTTGCTTTGGTCCCATTGCCCAAACAAGTATCAACTTAGGGCTATGGTATTATGATGCGACCCTAACAGGAGTGCATTTTGACACTGCAGGAAGATTGCCAATGAGTGTGCTTTCATTGAGGAACAAAGCTTTGCAGAAAGACCAATATCTAACATCGCTTCACAATCGACTCTTGTTAATGTTATAAAATTACAGGGAATTTTATAAATATTGACTATTGCTAAGTGAAATAAGCCTTTTCTTGCATTAACCATGTTTAGGGAAACACGAGAAAACATCGGCAAACGAATACCACAGCAAACAGAGAGAAAAGGGAAAATCTATAATAAAAATATCAAAAAAGGAAGAAGGGAAAATCCCAAAATGAGAAAGGGGGGAATCTCCAATCAAAAATTCAGATTTAATAGATATTGAAAAAACATGACAAAGACAAAACAAATACAGGGAATGAACAAAAACGCCACAAAACTAAAGCATTTGCAGTGTGAACCCCTGCAAAAACTTGAGGTAAACGTTAGCAGTGTGAACCCCTAAAAAAATTGAGGTAAACATTAGCAGTGTGAACTCGTACAAAAACTTGAGGTAAACATTAACAGTGTGAACTCGTACAAAAACTTGAGTTAAACATTAGCAGTGTGAACCCCTAAAAACTTGAGGTAAACATTAGCAGTGTGAACCCCTAAAACTTGAGGTAAACATTAGCAGTGTGAACCTCTAAAAAACTTGCGGTAAACATTAGCAGTGTGAACTGCTACAAAAAACTTGAGGTAAACATTAGCAGTGTGAACATCTACAAAAACTTGAGGTTAACATTAGCAGTGTGAGCCCTACAAAACTTGAGGTAAACATAAACAGTGTGAACCCCTAAAAAAACTTGAGGTAAACATTAGCAGTGTGAATACTTGAGGTTGATATTACGAGTGTGAGTCCTACAAAACTTGATGTACACATTAGCAGTGTGAACTCGTACAAAAACTTGAGGTAAACATTAGCATTGTACTTGAGGTAAACATTAGCAGTGTACTTGAGGTAAACATTATCAGTGTGTACCCCTAAAAAATCTTGAGTTAAACATTAGCAGTGTGAACCCCTACAAAAATTTGAGGTAAACATTAGCAGTGTGAACCCCTAGAAAAACTTGAGGTAAACATTAGCAGTGTGAACCCCTACAAAAACATGAGGTAAACATTAGCAGTGTGAACGCCTTCAAAAACTTGAGGTAAACATTAGCAGTGTGAACCACTAGAAAAACTTGAGGTAAACATTAGCAGTGTGAACCCCTACAAAA
>MJUU01018839.1:63038-75328 GCA_002080025.1 Modiolus philippinarum
GGGTACATCATTTGTCCGGATAACTCCTCCTACAGTTTTTAAGATAGGAAGTTTTTATTTTGCAGGTTGATTGTGCACATATCAAAGATGTGCATGCTACTTGGATTTTGATTTTGGAGAATCTTTCAGAAAAATACACATTGTTGAACTTTGTCATTTTTACGCATTATATTGCATATAGGGTTCATCATTTGTCCGGATAACTCCTCCTACAGTTTTTAAGATAGGAAGTTTTTATTTTGCTGGTCGATTGTGCACATATGAAAGTGTTTTGATTTTGATTTTGGATAATTTTTCAAAAAACTACACATTGTTGAACTTTGTCATTTATGCACACATAATATTGTATATAGGGTACATCATTTGTCCGGATAAGTCCTCCTACAGTTTATAAGGTAGGAAAGTTTGCAGATTGATTGTGTATATATCAAAGATGTGCATACTGCTTGGATTTTCATTTTTGCTGCTTTTTCACAAAAATATGCATTGTAGAAATTAGTCATTTTTTGGCAAGATAATGCATATAGGGTACATCATTCGTCCGGATAACTCCTCCTACAGTTCAAAATGTCTGCCAAAAAGCGTGGGAAAATTCAACATTGTCCGATTTCAATGAAATTTGGTTTCCAATTAGATATTGATGTTGCAACTTCAAAACCGGTGTTGAAAATTGTTTGTTGACTGCCATTTTCAAAATGGCTGCCAAAAAAGGCGGGAAAATTCAACATTGTCCTATTTCAATGAAATTTGGTTTCCAAAGAGATATAGATGTTGTGACTTCAAAACTGGTGTTGAAAATTGTTCGTTGACCGCCATTTTCAAAATGGCCGCCAAAAAAGGTGGGAAAATTCAACATTGTCAGATTTCAATGACATTTGGTTTCCAAATTGGTCTTGATGTCGTAACTTCAAAACTGTTGTTAAAAATTGTTCGTTGACTGCCATTTACAAAATGACATCTCGACTTTAAAACTGGTATCGAAAGTGGTCCTTAGCAAGAACGTTTTTCGTCAAAAAAAGCCCAACAAAGAAATATAGTAAAACATGATCAGACTTTAAAAACAGTTCAAGATATTGGAGATGTTTGAGCTACGAAAGTTTGAGAAACTGAAGATCAACTGTATAACTTAAAATGTTACCTTGATTGTGGGAACTGAAAACCAGGTGAGCGATACAGGCTCCTGGGAGCCTCTGGTTAAGGTAGGAAATTTTTATTTTGCAGATTGATTGTGCGTGTATTGAAGATGTGCATACTACTTGAATTTGATTTTTGCTGATTTTTCATAAAAAATGTATTTTTTGAACTTACTGTGAATTCATTTAATTTCATGGGTACCAATTTTCGTGGGTAGAGAAAAAAACACATTTCGTGGTATACATAATTTCGTGGATTGCCACTTGTTCAAAAAAAATTTTTTATTCAAATTGATAAAAATAAAAATTCTAAAATTCATGACTTTAGTGCCTTGAGTATTGATATCAAAACACCAAAACTGAGAACTGTACCTGTAATTTAAGTGTCACCTGTAATTAACAATTCATGGTAATGTGTAGATATTATGTAATTTGGTGATCATTTGACATAACCTTACTCCATTCGTTATCTATAAATAGACACCTGTATTGATTGCAAAATAAACATGTCCTCCTCAGTAAAACATAATTAAAATTATAAAAGTTTAATTGATAGTATCTTATCAAAACTAAATTGAGATGTTTCTTGTCAAAACTTCTTAGATGCAAATCAACACTTTAGCGTAGTTGAAAAACAAACAGGAAGCCAGTTACCGCTAATTTGATAACTGGGAAACACTTGAAAATAAAGCATTTGAACTTATTTTGCTGCTATTAAAAGGTTCAAGGGAATGCATATCTTCCCTTTTTGTGTCACCTGCTGTAAGCAGAGTCGACACATAGGGATTACTATACAGCGTCGTCGTCGTCGTCCTGCGTCGTCCCGACAATTTTTGAATCCACAACTCCTTCAAAACCACTTGTCAGATTCCTACCAAACTTTCAGGATATGTTGTTTAACTGGTGTAGTTGTGCACCTGATACTTAGAATTTTGATTTTGAAGATTTTAGAGGTTAACAGAGCCAAAATTGCTCATTTGTGAGTCTGTTGGTTTTGAATCCGCAACTCCTTCAAAACTGCTAGTCAGATTCTAACAAAACTTTCAGGATAAGTTGTTCACCGGGTGTAGTTGTGCACCTAATACTTAGAATTTTGATTTTACAGATTTAAGAGGTTCACAGAGCCAAAATTGCTCAGTTGATATTCTGGTTTGTTAATCCCCAATTCCATCAAAACTATAAGTCAGATTCCAACCAAACTTGCAGGATATGTTGTTCACCTGATGTAGTTGTGCATCTGATACTTAAAATTTTGATTTTGCAGTTTTAGAGGTTCACTGAGCCAGAATAGCTCATTTGTTAATTCTGTTTGTTTATGTGGAACTCCTTCAAAACTGTAAATCATATTCCAACCAGCCTTTCAGAATACATTATTACTTGATATAGTTGCGCACCCGATATTTTACAGATTTAAGAGGTTAACAGAGCCAAAATAGCTCATTTGTTAATTGGGTTTTTTAATCTTCGACTCCTTCACAACTGTCTGTCAGATTCCAACCTAATTTTCAGTAAATGTTGTATAACAGGTCTGGTTATACACATTATACTTAGATTTTTTTTACCGATTCTAGAGGTTTGCCAAGCCACTAAGCTCATATGTTAAATCAGATTGTTAATCTGCAAGTCCTTAAAACTGTAATTCATATTCTTAACCAAATTTGCAGAATATGTTTTTCTCCTAATCTAGAGATGCACATTATAATTAAAATTTTGCATATTTTAGAGCTTCACTGGACCAAAATGGCTCTTCTGTAGTGCAGGCGACACAAGTGTTCCAAGGAACACCCATCAGTGTACAAGTGCATGGTTTATGGCCTTCGTTGATCAGGTCTTTAAATATGTTCATTCACTTGTGTTTGAAGCTTGCACAAGAAAATCATATTTCGTTGAGTATTTGAATTCATGGTTTGGGGCCCCAAGAAAACCACTAAAATTGGTACCCCATGTATAAAAATGAATTCACAGTAATCATTTTTAGACGAGATAATGCTTATAGGGTACACCATTTGCCTGGATGAATCCTCCTACAGTTTTGAAGACATTTTACAGAATGATTGTGCATTTGTAAGAGATGTGCAAAGTACTGGATTTTTATAATCTTTTTTTTCGATAATGCAGGATTATTCGATATGTGGGGACGTGGAGTGTGTGAACTTGCTCACTAAGGTTCTTTAATTTTTAAAGTTATTTTATTGTGCATTTTAGATTTTGTAAGAAGTATAGACTTCAGTTATTCAGAATATTTGTAGCTTGTAATCAAAACTGTATAAAAACTATTAATGTAAAAACAGAATACCGTATATCAGGTTATTTTCGTGTGGGCCTTTGTTCACCATTTTGGTTTAAAAAAGGGCAGTGAAAAATTTGCTGAATTAATAATTTGCGTTTTTTTACTCAATCTAATGCATTTAAATGGGCAGTGAAATTTGCATGGAGGCTTCATTTTGCGTACGATTGTCTTCCACGAACATAGCGAAAAGTAAGACACACACAAAAAAAAAAATCCTCATATACAGTATAATACTTTGTACTGAGAAAGAGGGAACTGATCCGTAGTTCTGTAAATAATAAAATCTATGGTAACATAGAAATGACAAAGCTACAAAGGCATAACATGAATACGGCACAGGAAAGAAAAATGAAGATGCAAACATACATGTATACAAAGATGAAAAAAAAGTTAGTTTAAAAGAACAGAATATTTATATTGAATTAATCTAAAATACTGATTATGGCAAACAAATTTCAGCGAATGATTGATCAACACAGAAATTCACGAGTGTATGCATCGCATGAGTGAATTACAGTGTTTTTCAGTTATGAGTAGAATATTTTAAGTTAATCAGAATCTATGATTAGTTATTGTTTTTAATATATTAATTTTTAACCGGGTTTTCCATTGGAAAAATCCGGTTATTAAAATGGTGAAAATGGCAGGCGGCTGCCAAATGGGTACATCATTTGTCCGGAGCAAATCTCCTACAGTATTTGGAACAGGAATTTTTTATTTTGCAGATCAAGTGTACATATATCAAAGGTGTACATGGTACTTTGATTTTGATTTTTGATAATTTATGTTAAAAATATCAGTTGTTGAACTTAGTCATTTTTACGTCAAATTTTTAACAATTGGGTACCCCCTTTGTCCGGAGCAAATCTCCTACAGTATTTGAAAAAGGAATTGTTTAGTCCCCTACCGTCATCACCGAAGGGGACTTTAGGTTTGCACTTCGTCAGTCCGTCAGTCTGTCACACTCAAGTTTTCCGGACTTTTTTCTAAACCGTTCCACACATTGACCTAATATTTGGTATGTGAGTCTACCATCATAAGTTACAGATGAAGTTCGTGTTTGGTTCCGGTCCACTGACTTTGGACGGAGTTATGGGACTTAGACTTTGACTATTTTGGTAAAATATCAGTTTTCTTGACTTTTTTTCTAAACCGTTCCACATATTGACCTAATATTTGGTATGTTAGTCTACCATCATCAGTAACAGATGAAGTTCGTGTTTGGTTCCGGTCCACTGAGTTTTGACGGAATTATGGGACTTGGACTTTGACTATTTCAGTTTTCCGGAGTTTTTGTCTAAACCGTTCCATATATTGAGTTAATACTTGGTATGTGAGACTATAGATGAAGTTCGTGTTAGGTTCCGGTCCACTGAGTTTGGACGGAGTTATGGGACTTGGACTTTGACTATTTCGGTAAAATATCAGTTTTCCAGATTTTTTTTCTAAACCGTTTCATATATTGAGCTAATATTTGGTATGTGATTCTACGATAATGAGTTACAAATGAAGTTCGAGTTTGGTTCCAGTCAATTGATTTTGGACGCAGTTATGGGCCTTTGACTTAGAAAATTTTGGTAAAATATAGGTTTTCCAGACTTTTTTTCTAAACCGTTTCAGATATGAAGCTTATATTTGCTACGTGAGTCTACCACTATGGGTTACAGATCAAGTTTGAGTTTGGTTCCTGTCAATTGATTTTGGACAGAGTTATGGGCCTTTGACTTTGAGAATATTTTGGTAAAATATAGGTTTTCCGGATTTTTTTTCTAAACCGTTTCAGATATGAAGGTAATATTTGCTACGTGAGTCTACCACTATGGGTTACAGATCAAGTTCGAGTTTGGTTCCAGTTGATTTTGGACTGAGTTATGGGCCTTTGACTTAGAAAATTTGGGTAAAATATAGGTTTTCTAGACTTTTTTTCTAAACCGTTTCAGATATTAAGCTGATATTTGCATTGTTAATCAACTACTATGAGTTAAAGATCAAGTTTGAGTATGGGTTGGGTCCATTGATTTTTGATGAAGTTATGGGCCTTGGGCTAGGAAAACTTTTCTTTAACTATTTTTGCTGGTATCACTGAATTATTCCACCGGTAGGGGACTCCTGTATTGCCTTGCAATACGATCCACACTTGTTTATTTTGCAGATCAATTGTACATATATCAAAGGTGTGCATGGTACTTTGATTTTGATTTATGATAATTTATGAAAAAAATATCAGTTGTTGAACTTGGTCATTTTTACGTCAAATTTTAAAAAATAGGGTACCCCCTTTGTCCGGAGCAAATATCCTACAGTATTTGAAACAGGAATTTTTTTATTTTGCAGATCAATTGTACATATATCAAAGGTGTGCATGGTACTTTGATTTTGATTTTTGATAATTTATGAAAAAAATATCAGTTGTTGAAAATATTCAATTTTACATCAAATTTTTGTACCTGTATCATAGGTGTGCGCAGTACTTTTATTTTCCTTTTTGATTAAAATCCAAGTTGCTGAACTTTCAGAAATATTCTACTTTGGTGGAAGGTTTAACATTGAATACATATGAAAATTATAAGTACATTTCAAATATTTAGGGTCAACCCATGTGTAAGATATACTGTCCATGTAAAAGAAAACCTGATTTGCTGTGACATTGACAGCTTTCCTCTTGTCTTACTCATGTAATGGTTCAATCTAACCCTTTCACCAATGAATTTCTATACAGGAAGTGTCGCCCAGACGATGAATTTCCTGGCAATGGCGGTTCATTGTACATGTATTATACAAAAAATTACTCAAAATAAAGACCATTAATAACAATTATTTTTTAACAAAAACTATTGTTTCCTTCATTTTTAGAATTGCTATGATTTCCAACTGTTTGGCAGTTTATTATACCCCCACTCGCGAGTTGGTGGTATATTGGAATACCCATGTCTGTCTGTCTGTCTGTCCTTCCATCCGTCTATCCTTCTGTCCGTCCGTCCGAAGTTCGTCGCACTTTTCTCAGCTACTGCTTTGCCGATTTGTTTCATATTTGGTGTTTCACTTTATATCTAGGGGGGATGCATCATATGCCATTTTGGCCGCCCTATGATATCAACTTCCTGTTTAGCGGGACTTGCCCATTTTCCTCTTTATTGAACATAGTGAAAATTTTCGTCGCACTTTTCTCAGCTACTGCTTGGCTGATTAATTTCAAATTTGGTATTTAACTTTATATATAGGGGGAATGCATTTTCTCCCATTTTGCTCACTGTATGATATCAACTTCCTGTTACGCGGGACTTAGCCATTTTTCCCTTTATTGAACATAGTGAAAATTTTTGTCGCACTTTTCTCAGCTACTGCAGGGCAGATTTATTTCAAATTTGTTATTTTACTTTATATATAGGGGGAATGTGTCGTCTCTCATTTTGGTCACCTTATGATATCAACTTCCTGTTTGGCAGAACTTAGCCATTTTTCCCTTTATTGAACATAATGAAAATTTTCGTCTCACTTTTCTCAGCTACTGCTGGGCCGATTAATTTCAAATTTGGTATTTGACTTTATATATAGGGGAATGCGTCGTTTCCCATTTTGGTTACCTTAGGATATCAACCTCCTGTTTTGCAGAACTTAGCCATTTTTTTCCCTTTTTAATGTTCAAAACAATACGAGTGGGGGTATACCTAGCACAACAACGTGTGCAACCTCATGTTCAAGTTGTTTTACCTCCATATCATGTAATTTTGTATTGTTTCACAGATTTTTTGTGAAAATTGTAACAAATTCGCGTAACTGACCCCAAAAATCTCGTAGTTTTACCCAAAAAGATAACAATTCATTGAAGCTGACTCAAAACAATCATGATTTACGCAGTTCTTTCGCAAAAATACAAAAGTTTATACCCGAATTCATCGATGATTACAGTTTCTGTAATCCATAATCTTTCAGAAAAATTTGTTCTTGAACTTTAAATTTCAGTAAAATACTCAAATTTGACCAATTTCCACCGTGTTTTCAACATTCAAACCGCCATCTTTTCTCCTTTCAACCGGAAATCATACAAAGAACAATAACTCTTGCATAACTCTGTTTTGGCGGGAGAATATAAAACCTAGTGGTTGATCCCGGTAAACTGGGAACTGTTGTGCCGAAGTTACTTTACTGGTACACCAGGAACTGTAGTTGAAAGGGTTAAGATTCTTTTAAGGAACAACATTTTCAATGTTAGTCCACTGAGACATTTACTTAACAACAGTGTGATGTCACCTCCAAGAGGGAAATTATGGATAATAATTTCACAGATAATTATCATTTTTATTTCACATAGAAATTTCAAAAATTTCACCACCCTCTTTATTATGAATTACATCAGTATGGGTACATTGTTGTTTATGCTTGGAAGATTCTTATCTTTTTGACTTTGCAGCATCTGCATTATTTTTTTTTTTCTTATACTTTTTTGAAGAAAAAAGTTTGACTATTAATACCCAGCCACACATAGTATTATGTGATACCCTCAGTCGTGTGTCTGTCCGTCCGTCTGTCCATCCATCTGTCCGTCCCCAGAAGGTTTCTGACTGATAATTTGTGAACAAAATAACACAAGGACTTCAAACTTGGTATGTAAGTTGTTTACTACAAAACTCAGGTCAAGTTCAATATCGGGTTCAGAGGTCCAAGGGTTCTGGAGTTATGCTTTTTAAACTTTGAAATTTTGCAAATTTTAGGGTTTTGTACTCATAACTTGTGAACAAAATTACATACTGTCTTCAAACTTGGTATGTAAATTGTTTACCACAAATCATAGGCCAAGTGTAATTTTGGGTTCAGCGGTACACATGGCACTAGAGTTATGCCCCTTTTAACTTTGAAATTTTGTGAAACATGGCAGGGCATCATGTAATGCTCCATTACATTTTTTGTTTCCTTAAAATAGAATCATTTTTGATACTTTAAATTCACCTTTATGGTTGGGTTACACTATGCACATATTTATTGTACATCATCCTTTAATTTGTTGTATGTATACTTCCAGTTGAGTGATGGACGATCATTCCAAGTTAAGGTACGATTTGACACAGAAGTGGAGTTGGTATATTTCCGTCATGGTGGAATTCTTAACTACATGATACGTCGCATGTTATAGCAGTGACCTTACTGAGGACTCATGGGATATGTGTATGAGTATTAATCATATGATAATGTTAGAATAATTGAGGCATTTATGCATTTATAATAATTGTAACTGTGCATTCTGGGTAATTGAAACAATGAATTATGGGTAAAAGTGACAATGAATTATGGGTAATAGCGACAATGAATTATGGGTAATAGTGACAATGACTTATGAGTGATTGAGATGATGTGTTCTTACTAATTGACTTAAATCAATATTCTTAAAAATGTAAATTTCTTTGCACATGATGTCTTCTGTGAACTCAGTTACACTTAGTGAAACTGGTATATGATGAAGATATTAGAAAAAAAAGGACCAGTTTATGGTAGAAATATGCTATTAATCGTAAATGTTATGGTACTGATATGTTATGTTGTATGTCATGATTTTATACCTAATTACATGTACATGTATGTTTTGATGTACATGTGTGATGTATGTTTTGTTGAATCAAAGATTGACAGTTTTATTATATTTACCATGCATCTTTCACTTGACAGGGATGGTCATTATAGAAGCACTTAAGATTTTCCCCAAAATCCAGAACAAATATAAAGATTCCTGAAGACCAAGTGTTAGTTGAAATAAAAAAAATCCTGAAATCCTCAATTCACAAAGCATTCTCCGTTTCTGATTACATCATTGTTTTGTTTGGTGTCTGAATCAGGTTTTTAATTTTTGTACACATTTGCAATTTTTAGACAACATCTATACTATCTACTAGATTGTCAAACAAATGCTTAATGTACATAAGTGAAATATTTTGAAACCCAAAGTAATTGTTTGGTCAGAGGCAGAGTAAAAAAAATAAATTGTCTCATTAAGATTTTAAAGAAAATCAATTTCATGGATTTTTCATAAGATTTTTAAGCTACTGACACTCTCCAAATAGACAATCATCATACCTTGACTTCTCATTAACGTAAAATAAGGATAAGGCTTAGAAATGCACGAAAATGTCAGCCTTTGTTGAGCATTTTCACCATTTCGAGCCGAGTGCTTAATATTGCATTTATCTCAAGTCAGTTTACTATTATTATACCCCCACTCTCGAGTGGTTGGTATATTTGAATAACCTTGTCTGTCCGGTGGCCTGAAGTTCTTAGCAATTTTCTCGGCTACTACTCAGTCCATTTATTTCAAATTTGGTATTTAACTTTATATATAGGGGAATGTGTCATAGGCGATTTTGGTCACCCTATGGTATCAACTTTCTGTTTTGCGGGACTTAGCCATTTTTCTCTTTATTGAACATAGTGAAAATTTTCGGCACATTTTTCTGAGCTACTGCTGGGCTGATTTATTTCAAATTTGGTATTTGACCTTTATATACATATATATAGGGGAATGCGTCTAAAGCTATTTTGGTCACCTTATGATATCAACTTCCTGCTAAGCAGACTTAGCAGAGATGCCAACCCTTCAGATTTCGGCGGAGTTTCCCTGATTTTTATGCCAAAAATCTGCTCTCCGATCTTGTCATGAAAAAACTCCCAATTTTTCCAATCCGGAATTTTTCAGTAATCGGGACCGAAATTGGTGGATTTTTACAATATTGATCACTTCCACGCTTGAAAATCCCGTTTAAAAAAGCGTTTGTCGGATATCATATTGATAAAAATGGCCGATCTCGACAGAAAACGTGATGTCTGGATACCAAAGCCTAAAAGTTTCTTAATCCTGAGAGTTTATGAGAGCCTTGGGCGGCCAATGACCCCGGTCTTGAGAGGACCCCGCTTCGCGCGATGAATACTCCTATTTTTCATCAGATGGGGTTGGCATCTCTGACTTAGCCATTTTTCCTCAAGTTGTATTTATACTGCAACAAAAGCAAACCAATAATTTATTGATCACATATAAGTTATATGTCTCAATCCGACGGTCACAAATCTAAAACTATATAAATTGTCAGATACATAACATAAGGTGGTGTTTAATTATAGTTGTATGTGTGGAGTAAAAAAAATCATTTAATTTTTACATTCAACAAAGAATTTAGCTGGGCATTTTATCGTTTCTGTTGTGAAATACACATAGATTCTGCCATGAAATGGTTTACAATTTTTTACCGGCTATTTGCAGCTACCAATAGGTTTTCTGGTTAAAACTACGTCAAGGTTCCCCCCCCCCCCCNACACACACACACACACATTACCAGAGTGAAGAGTGCTATTTTTTACTTCCTTCATACATAATCAGAACATATTCAAATTAACAGTAATTTCAAATGTGATAATTTATGTACTGTGTTAAGATTTGTGTATTTAAATGAATAATAAATAATATTTTGATATAAGTTTTTGTTGTTCTTATTGATATAGGGCTATTTACAATTTGGTCCGTCATTACTATTATTTTACAGTGGTTTACGCAATGGACTGATTTAGAAATGCTTCATCATTATGGAATCGTCATTGTTCAGAACATTCTTGTTTGGTCAAAAGGAGGACACTGAGTTTGAACAACTTTTTTACGAGGACAGAAGTTCAATTTGCCCAACGTTGTTTACGAGGACGGAAGTTCATTTTCTGAATCAATCCATATCTACATTATGGAAGTTAAACATGACGTCATAAGTCAAAGTTTGGTTGTTCACTGACATCAAAGGTTATTTTAGAGACAAATTTAAGATCACACAGAGACAAAATACTGAATGTGATTACATGTATTTACTTGCACATTACATTCCAGACTACACCTATTTGGATGATGTTATTTCTAATGTGGTTAATTTGATTTGATTTACAAGAACTCCATTGTTGCAAGGGTGATAATGGTTCTGGTTTGAATGCTCTTGTGAATTGATGAACAGATGGCTGTTTGTTTATATTGTGGTACCCCATTTATATACGGGCGCCTTTCAGTTTTCACTTTATCCGTCTGTCTGTCAGTCAACAATTATTTTCCCTCGTTGATTTCTTGGGTTGTAAAAATGGGACTTATTTGAAATTCGGTCTGAAGCTTCAAAATGATGGGTTGTATTGTGTATGCAATTTTCAAGATTCTTGTGTAAGTGATTTTCTGGTTTGATGCATGACTTCTTCCTATTTACTGTTAATTGTTTTTAATAAGCAAGATTTTTGTCAATGATTTCTTGGGTTGTATAAGTGCGAAAGATTAGAAATTTGGATGATAGCTCAAACAATAAATGTTTTGTGTACGAAGTTGAGGAGGACTATTGGAGTACCCCCGGCGTCCGTGTCCGCGTCCGCATTTGGGTATATATCTTAGTAACTATGCAGTGTAGGTTCATCAAACTTTGCATGCAGGTGCATCTTGGGCTAACTCACAGCCTCCAAGAAAATTAGGTCTCTCTGACCTATATTTTCCGCTTGGGTGGCTTTCATTCAAATTTACATTTCAGTTCATATCTCAGCTACTATACATAGTACGATAATCTAACTGTGCATATGCATGCATCAGCATCCAGGCAAAATTAGTTCACTTTGACCTATATTTTCCGCTTGAGTGACTTACATTCAAGTTTACGTCCGAGTTCAGCTGATCTCAGTCACTGTAAAGGGTAGGATCATCTATCATTGCATGTGCATGCATCTTTGACGGTACTTCAGCATCCAGGCAAAATTAGGTCACTTTGACCTATATTTTCCGCTTGAGTGACTTACATTCAAGTTTACGTCCGAGTTCAGATCTCAGTCACTGTACATGGTACGATCATCTATCCTTGCATGTGCATGCATCTTTG